>CM034155.1:433516994-433686994 GCA_019776745.2 Taxus chinensis
ATATAGAAAAATTATTCATCCCACCCTTCCTAAAAATATACTAAAATCGTACATGCCGATGCATCCTATTTTTATAGTTTATAAAGGAATAAAAATAAGCATGCTAATATAATGAGGCATTAATAGCCTTGTTTATAAAAATACAACTCAGTCAATAATTCTATTCAATTAATAAATTGTAGTTGACTATTCTATTTTTAATAAAGTTGGGGTGAATAATTGACTAATAATAAAGTTTTCTTTATGAGAAAGTCTTTCTAATCGCATCAAAGTTTTATTTTCACATTCTAGCGTCAAATAATTCATCATGGCAAAAGAAATCAGTGAGAAATGAGATTGATGGGTAACTAAAATTATGGAATATGATGTGACCATTAAGACAAAAAAAAATTGTAAGAGTAAGAAAACTATGTGAGAAATTGGCTTTAGATGATTTAGAACCACAAGAAGCCTCCCTCATGAAATCAAGAACCTTCTAAACTTATGTTGAATGACAGAAGGATGAAGGTAATATGCTTTCAATGAAATTATAGTTGGATTACTGATATAGACTATCTTGTTTGTCTACTAGTACATATCCTCTGGGGTTATAGAAAAGAAAAAGAAGCACATCTCAGGTTGTGGTTTACCTTCTAAAACCTACTGCATTGATTGGTAGTGTATTGTTTATGAAGTGAATACTTGAAGGAGTGGTTCCCCCCTTAGGTGTATCTAAGGCATGAGATACCATGTGATAAAGTTCTAACTGATTTCCATCAGTTGGCCACTTATTGGGTGGGCATTTTTATGCTAAATACGGCAACCATGAAAATCATAAATGCATGTTACTTTTGTGCCCACTTTGTTTTCAGTGGATGTTCATTAGTTGGGTGAGGAGATGTTATAAGAAATGTAAGTAAAGTCAATTCACTGGATCATAAAATATTACGTGGTTGCCTACAACTTCATCCGATCTAAGAAGACTCAGCCATTTGTAAGATTTATCGGTGGTATTGACTAACATTGGGAATGATTAATAGATCCATCTAGTCCTGAGTTAGAAATGGGTTTTAACTGAAGATCGTCGATCTGCTCTGATTTTTACCAGGCCTTGGAGAGAAGTATGCGCTCAGTTAAAGGAAGATACCTTGCAATTAGTCATGGTCGGTAGACATTGGGCATGGTTAAGAAATTAATTTGCATGGTTTGGTGAATCCCTTACGACCATTCATCTTATGACAACTGAAAAATATTTCTCAGGATTCAAATATTAGCATCTGTATTGGGCTTTCATTGTGTGCCTTAAAGGATCCTACAATTTCTTTGTGATAGACTTCCTCTAATTATTACCTCTAAGGTATTTGAATTGGTGATGAGTCAAACACTTGTTAGCAAGATTATTTGTATTCATAATCATGTTCAAGAGGAAAATGGACACTCAACAAGTCAGGTATTATTTGACATCACAAAGGTGATAAATTCTCTCTGGGTGGAAGTTAGGTTATCACACATGAATACCGAGCTCATCATTTATTCACTTTCCCTTACAAATGCTGAGTATATGAAGTCAAAGAAGCTATACTTCCTTTTTCACTGGAATTTCCTTCACCTGAATTATCCTTCAGCAGCTGGAGATGTGAGGGCATGGATCAAAGGGAGATCTTTATGAAGCTTTGTGCATGGAGTTGTTTAGAACTCTGATAGATATATTGTTAGAATTTGAGGATTCCAATAAATACATATTTAATCAACTTACATATTATATAATGTAATAATAAATATTTAAATAAACATTACATCATAACAGAAATAAATAAATAAATACTTACAAGAAATAAATAACACAGGTGACATAGTATATATAGTGGAAAACCTGAATAGGGTAAAAACCACTTTGAAAATAACCTTTTACTTCAGAGAACTTATTTTACATCCAGTAAGATCACCTCCTCCTTTGAAATCCTATTTACTAAGGGTAAAACAAAATGACCTTGATTTTTAGACCTTTGATTTATTTCTTGAATATATCAAATGAGGACCTAAAGTACTTTCTATATAAGGTGATCGGGTATGTCTCCTGACCCACATTTTCAACCTAAAATGGTTGACATATATACCTAGGTGAGTGTATTTAATAAATAGAAACATAAATTATTCACATTATTAAATACTTACCTAATGTATATTACTTAGGTATGAATATTTAATAATAGAAAATTATTTCATATTATTAAGTATTTAACCTATATAATAGTGATGGACTCATATTAATTAAGGGTTTTCCAGACCACTTAATCATTATGTTCCAACACCCCCCCTTAATGTTAAGTGGGATAACATATTACAATAGATTACCTGCCCATGGTACACTACAGGATTTACAATCCTTAAACCATAAAGGGTTTAGGATAGCATATCGGGTGAAAGAATTATAACACATTCATCATACTCAAGTTACCTTTTGGTACAAAAATATTTAGAATCCCAAATATCATCCCATGATCAGTGGCTAAGTGTGATTTGTGAGTTTTACAAATTCTTACAAGTTTTCATAAAAGCTTATTGAACCCAAGCATATATGATCCTTCTATAACTAAGGACCTCCTTAATAATATGCTTGTACGGGATGTTTACCAGTAAAATAAATAGCACTAAAGATTTTACAGAGGACCATCTTTAGGATCTTTCTACACTTATTTCTAAAAAATAATTCGAGGATGTATACATGCCCGAAGGACTTTGTACACTTTCCCAAAGGTATTTTTTAACTTGCCCAAAGGTCTTTTACAAAAACCAAGTTCCATTAGGCCGTGAAATTTTCATGCACATTCCCCCTCAATGGAAACTCTGAAAAATCTAAGTTTTTCATGAAAGTGACAAAACTTTGCAGCACTCAGGGGATTTGTGAAGATATCAGACACTTGCTCTTCAGTCGACACGAAATTGAGATCTATCTCACCACTTAGCACTTTCTCAGGGATGAAGTGTATATGTATCTCAATGTGTTTTATCCTCTAATGTTGTAATGGATTATGTGCAAGAGCTATGGTGTTTTGGATGTCACATAAAAAAGAAACATTGCGTGGATCCTTCATCTTTATCTCATCGAACAACCTTTTTAGCCATAGAGCCTCTCTTGCAGCTTCCATTTAACTTCTATACTCAACTTTTGTTAAAGATATAGAAATAGTTGGTTACTTTTTGCTACACCAAGTAATGGCACCTGCACCAATTTTAAACACATAACTCGAAGTAATCTTTCTATCCAATACATCACTAACATGGTCATAATCACAAAATCCATATAAGTTAGAATTTTCACTCTTATTATAATATAACCCATAAGTTATTGTTCCTTTAATATATCTAAGACTCATTTTTACAAGATTCCAATGATCTATATAAGTTTCTTGCATAAACCTAGAAGTAATTCCTACTGCATAGGAAATATTTGGTTTGGTAATAGTTAGATAAATCAAACTACTAACTAACTGCACATATAAAGTAGGATCAATTTTTTCACATGCAGGTTTAGTATCAATTTTTAGTCCAAATTCCATAGGAGTAGAAATTGGTTTACAATCAATCATGTTACAAAATTTCAGTACATTGGTTACATACTGTGCTTGAGAAAAAAAATAGAATGTTTATCTTGAAATACAACCATGCCAATAAAATGATGTAAGAGACCTAAATTAGTCATTTCAAAGTACTAGTTTCAATTTTTCTTTAATTCTACAAATTAAAGCAGGATTATCATCAGTCATAAGAAAATCATCAACATATATACAAATAATGATAATATGTAATCCTTCTTGCTTAGTGAATATATCATTATCAGAAGAACAATTAACAAATTCTAACTATTTAAAGAAAGAATTAATTTTCGCATAGTAAGCTCTAGGAGATTTCTTTAAACCATACAAGGATTTTTTCAATTTACAAACATAGTTTTCTTTACTAGCTTCTTCAAATCCTTTAGGTTGAAACATGTAAATTTTTCCTTTTAAATCACTATTCAAAAAGGAAATTTTCACATCCATTTGTTGGATTTGCCACCCAAATTGAGTGAAAATTGAAAATAATGTCCTAACAGAACTCGTTTTAGCTATAGGGGCAAATGTCTCAACATAATCAATACTAGGTTTCTGAGTGAAATCTCTAGCAACAAGTATAGCTTTATGTTTATAAATACTACAATATTTATTATATTTTACTTTGTATAAACACCTAGAACCTATAATACATCTTTTCTCTGGAGTTGGAACCAACTCCCACATTTGATTTTCAATTAGGGCATTATATTCAGCTTGCATTGTATTGATCCACTTTTCATCCTGAGAAGCTTCTTGAAAACTTTGTGGCTCAGGTTCATACAAGGTCATTAATGCATGGTACGTATGATAGATTCTGGTCATTTTCCTAAAATAAATAGGATTAGAACTCTCTAACATAGATTGAGACCATTTTGGTTTCTTAACTAGGGAGTTAGGAGATTGAAAAGCATATATCATATCAACAAAAGAAACATCATCATGACTATTTAATATATTCTCAATATCATAATCATTACCATTATTAGAAATATAGACAGAGTTACAAACATTTTTACCATTATCAAATGAACAAAACATTTTTTCAAAACCACCACATTGTAATTTTCAGTTACTTCTTTTTTATAGGGTCGTAAATCCTTAGACCCACAGTGTTAATACCATATCCAATGAAAACACAAGAGAAAGAATTCATATCAAGTTTCTTTATTTTCTTTTTGGGAATGTATAAAGAAGCTGGACTACCAAAAAATTTTAGATGAGAAATATCAGGTTTTTCATTTAAGCGTTTTTCTAAACAAGTTGAAATATGAATAGCTTTGGTGGGAACCCTATTTAGAATCTAGATTATTGTGTTCATTGCTTCTACCCATAGAAATTTAGGAAGACTAGAATAATTAAGTATAGTGTGAGCCAAATATAAAATAGTCTTATTCTTACATTCTGCAACACCATTAGATTGGGGAGAATGAGGAGAAGTTGATTCCCTTTTAATACCACAATCAATACAAAACAATTATATTCTTTACAAACATATTCACCCCCATTATTTGTTCTAAGTCTCTTAATTTTATAATTTGAAGAGTTTTCAATAGATGCTTTAAATTCCTTAAATTTCCCTAGTACATCAAATTTATTTTAAAGAAAATATGACCAAATCATCCTGGTGAAATCATCAATGAAAGTCATAGAATATAGAGAACCATTTAATTAAGCTAACTCAAGAGGTCCTCTAACATCACTATGAATAAGTTCTAGTGGGAAAGAAGAACTCTCTTCAAGATGTGAGTGAAATTTTTTAGTGCTTTGTTTTCAGTGTAAACACCCTTCACATGCATCATGAGAAGAAAACCTTTCACAAGATTATATCTAGCCATTTCATATAAACTTCTATAATTAACATGTCCTAATCTTTCATGCCATAGGTTTGAATTATTTAAACTTTGAGAAACAAAACAAAATGCAGAATGTAAATCATCCAAAATATACAAACCATTTCTTTAAATTCATTCTGTTATTATATTATTATTACTATCCTTGATATACCAAGTATCTTTCAAAATTTGAATAGCCAAACCATCATGAGTTAATTGGGAACATGATAAAAGGTTTTTTTTGAGCTTAGGAACAAATAAAACAGTATTCAACACACCATTAGCAAATTTTACTTTCCCTTTCTCTATTGCTTCTAAAGATGAGTTATCACCAAGATACACATGTTCATTGATTTTCACAACATCAAATAAAGAATTTGAAAAAATAGTCATATGATTTGATGCGCCTAAATCTAGAATCCATTCAGAATTATAGGAAGAATACAATGCAACATATAATGCAATCGTTTTAGGAATATCATTAGAGCTATCCTTTTTTCTTAAAGCATATTTTGAAGAAACAATTTATTTTTTTATTTTATGAATAGGTTTCTTAGTTTTTCAATCTTCCTTTTTATATCCAAATTTACCACATTTGTGACATTTACCACTAAAGCTAACATGTAATTGATCAAAAGAAAAACTTTTCTTATCAAAAAAAGAAGATTTAGATCTAAATTTTTGATCTAAGAAGGGCTTGCAAGGTTTGAACTTTGAATTTAGAGAAATAAGTTCCTAAGAGGCATTCTCTTTAGAGTCAAAGTTCATCATCATTACTTTCTCTTCCTGTATCAAAATTGAACTCAAGGTGTTTAAATCAGGTAGATCATTTTTATTTAGATATTTAGAGTTCAAGATAGAAATAAAATTCCTAAATATTTCATGTATATTTAAATGAAGAATAAAGTAGATTAATTTTTCACCAATTAAATCAAAATTGCATCTATCTAATTTTGCTTTAATATTTTTAATTTTGGCTAAGAAATTAACTACTTTTTCATCTCCTTTCATAGGAGTTGTAAGCAATTCTAAAAATAATTTAATAATTTTAGATAAACATGTACCTTCATACATGGATTTTAATTGTGTCCATACCTCTTTAGGATGTTCAATATTACCAATGTGTAGAAGGTATTCATCATTCACATTGCGTAAAATTATGGAAAAAGCCCCCTACATTTGTTGCAAGTATGTATTCATCTTATCTATAGTTGCTTGATGATCGGTGCGAGCAACCTCAGATCCAGAAACAATTATCCATAGTTTCCTTACCATAATTTCTGATTTGACCCTAATCTTCCAAATTTTGTAGTTGGTTCCATTTAGGATATGGGTTTTTTCAAGACAGAAATAGCTAGACAATGTTCTTTTCTTGAATATGTCAAACACACCACATTGTAATATACAATGTACCACAGAGTTAGATACATATATATAAAAAAAAAGAAATAGATCTAAATTTTATAGATCTACATAAATTATTCAATCATAATTAATTTTGGCATTACAATACATATTAATTAACCTCCCATGATCAAAATAACAACTGCAATATAAAAGGCTTTAAATTATACCCCAGACTTATATAAATAAATATATGAACATATAGAATTGAAGAAGAAACCCCTAAGAATGTAAAACAACTTACAAATTTTACAAAAAAAAAATAATGGAGACAAATATCCGACAGCTTAAATTTGACGTCTAAATGACCATCATACTGCCTTATGTTTGGTCTGCCGTGATGGTCATTTGAGCGTCAAATTTAATAGAGTCAAAAATTGTTGTGTATTTCGAGAATGTGAAATTATAGAATTTCTTCCTCTATATAATATTAGGGAGGTTATATTTTAATACATTATATTAACCTATTATAATTTATAATGTAAAAATATATTCACTTTTTTAAAAAAAGGTATATAGTTAATATAATGTAAATAAAAAATAACATATAGTGTATAAAAATTATAAACATAGTATATATAATTTTTATAAAAAATAAATACATATAACCCTTATTATAGGGCCCCTCATGAAAAAAATATTTAAAACATTTACCAGGTCATGTAATTTTAAATTGTACATAAACTGTAGAATTTACAGAGAAGACAACATTTTTCACACATCCAATGGAAAAAATTCAAATCCTTTGTTGATGGAGCTTTGTCTCCACCTTCATTTACCTTTGAAAAAATTCAACCTACACATATTAAAACTATAGAAAAAAAATATTTTAAATATTTTATCCTTACCTCTACACAAGTTTTCACGGAAGGTAAGAAGTTTCCAAATTTTCCACCTGTGAATTCACGTTGGTTCTTCAAAAAGTAAAAATTTTACATTGCACTTATTTTAAATACCCTTCTAGGTTGGTTGAAAAAACAAATACAAATTAAATAAATAAAATATAAAACATTTTCTCTTAATTTATTTAATTTACCTTTCCGGGTTCGTTGAAAAAATTAGTACAAATTAATAAATAAAATATAAAAAAATTTCTCTTAATTTATTTAATTTACCTTTCTGGGTTGGTTGAAAAAATCCACAAAAATTAAATAAATAAAATTTCAAAAATTTGATCTTAATTTATTTAATTTACCTTTCCAGGTTGGTTAAAAAACCGGTGCAAATAAAATAAATAAAATACAAACTATTTGATCTTAAATTATTTAATTTACCTTACTATGTTACCATGTTAGAATTTCAGGATTCTAATAAATATGGATTTAATCAACTTTCGTATTAAATAATGTTACAATAAATATTTAAATAAACATTACATAATAACATAAGTAAATAAAGAAATACTTACAGGAAATAAATAACACAAGTGACATAGTATTTATAGTGGAAAACCCCACTAGGGTGAAAACTACTTTGAAAATAACCTTTTACTTCAGCGAACTTATTTTACATCCAGTAAGATTACCTCCTCCTTACAACCCTATTTACCAAGGGTAAAACCAAATCACTTGATTTGCAAACCTTTGATATATTTCTCGAATATATCCAATAAGGACCTAAAGTCATTTTTATAAGGTTATCGGATATGTCTCCTGACCCACCTTTTCAACCTAAATGGTTGACACATATACCTAGGTGAGTGTATTTAATAAATATAAACATAAATTATTCACATTATTAAATACTTACCTAATCTATATTACCTAGGTATGAATATTTAATAATCGAAAAATATTTCATATTATTAAATATTTAACCTATATAATAGTGATGGACCCATATTAATTAAGGGTTGGCCAGACCACTTAAGTATTATGTTTCAACACTCCCCCTTAATGTTAAGTGGGATAACATACGCCAATAGATTACCTGTCCATGGTACACTACAGGATTTACAATCCTTAAACCATAAAGGTTTTAGGCTATCATATCGAGTGAAGGAATTATAACACCTTCATCATACTCAGGTTACCTTTTGGTACAAAAGGATTTGGAATCCAAAAGATCATCCCATGATGAGTGGCTAAGTATGATTTTCGAGTTTTACATATTCTCACAGTTTCTCATAAAAGGTTATTGAACCCAAGCATATATGAACCTTTTATAACCAAGGACCTCCTTATTAATATACTTATACTGGATGTTTACTAGTAAACTCAATAACACTAAAGAGTTTACTAAAGATCGTCTTTAAAATCTTTCTACACTTATTTCTAAAAAAGAATTCGATGAGGTATAAATACTCGAAGATATTTTTACACTTGCCTGAAGGTATTTTTTACAAATACGCAAAGGTATTTTTACAAAAACCAAGTTCCATTAGGAGGTGACATTGTCATGCACACTCCCCCTCAATGTAAAATCTAACAATCCAAGCTTTTCACGAAAGTGACAAAAATTTACAGCACTCAAGGGCATTGTGAATATATCAACAACCTGATTCAGTCGGCACGAACTTGAGATCTATCTCACCACTTAGCACCTTCTCACAAATGAAGTGTATATGTATCTCAATGTGCTTCATTCTCTAGAGTTTTACTCTATTATGTGCAAGAGATATGGTGCTTTGGTTGTCATAGAAAAAAAGGAACACTCGTGGATCCTTTATCTTTATCTCATCGAACAACCTCTTAAGTCATAGAGCCTCTTTTGCAGTGCCTAGATTTTGCTGCACCAAGTAATGGCACCTGCACCAAATTTAAACACCTTAGGTTTGTGGGTATACCTATTTTGAGGTGAGTCTCTGTTATAGTGATTGGTTACTTCTTGATGTATCCTAAACAAATTTTCGAGGTTTTAAGGGTAAAAAGATGATTATAAATGAATTAAAAAAAATTGGGGCGATACACAAAACTTGTTTGAGGTATTTTACTAAGTACATGCACAATTGATATGAGATTGAATTCTAGATGCACAAACCAATATTTTTTTTCAGCAGAATATTAAGGAAAACACTTGATGTATTGAGAGAAATTTTCACAACAGTATTATTAGCATACACATGCACACTAATATCATGCAGGAATTACTAAATTTTCAAAAGGGTAGGATGATTAACTAGGGAATTTGACATTGAAAAGGATTAATAAGACATACACAAGACTACAAATTATTATAAAGGAAGAATATAATTCTCATTCAAAGGGAAAAACTAGAAAAATATGTTTCCTGAATCCTATATCCAAAAATTCCTCCCCATTGTGCTTTGCCAATACAGACAATATATAGAAAAATTATTCATCCCATCTTTCCCCAAAAATATACTAAAATTTTACTCGCCGATGCATCCTTTTTTTAGCATTTATGAAGGAATAAAAATAAGCATGCTAATACAAAGAGGCATTAATAGCCTTGTTTAAAAAAATACAACTTAGTCAAACTGTAGTTGACTGTTCTATTTTTAATAAAGTTGGGGTGAATAATTGACTAATAATAAAGTTTCCTTGATGAGAAAGTCTTCTCTAATACATGTAATTTAAGTCTTCTAGCTGCTGATGTGGCATCTGTAACTTGATCTACTTGCAATTACAAAAATGGTGCTTTAAACTACCCCTTGGATGCACATGCAAAAATTAATCTCCCTGCAAGTAAAAATAATGTCTTGTCTCTTACACTTAGCAAAATTTTGATGAATTTCATATCATCCAATGTGTGGACCACTATGAGCACATGTGAAATAATATTCTAGTCTTATTTTGTGGAAAATAAGGTAATAGGCCTCCAAGAAGGGATCCTTATACTCTGTTGTTGACCTCTTGTTTGTCTTCTAGTGCTCACATGAAGAATAAACTTGTGCACACCATGTTATTATTTACCTTCTACAATCTCCAACTATTTGGACCACCTATGATGTGAACACTTGTCTTCCTCCTTTTCTAACTTGGCATAATACCATGATTTAGTATAAACATGGGGTATATTGCCATATTATACTCGGCCACTTTTGGATATCATTACATACTATGTTTGGCCACGTTTTCTATTATTATTAGATTGTGATTTGCTGTCAGTATTTGATTATTTTGACTTATGTTATAAGACCTTAAGCAAGGTCAATGCAATGATCATTTAAATGGCGTGGGTTGTCCCCCTTCCCATAGTGACTCACCCTTTAAGATTTATCAGTGGAATTTGCTAACCTTGGGTAAGATTGAGATCATGGTCGAGTTATTTAATTTTAATGAAGGTCATCAATCTGCTCTAATTTTTCCTTGGCCTTTGATCTTCTATACCCTCAGTTAGGGTTTCGACCTTGCATTTAATTTGGTAGGTGACATTGGGCATGGTTTGTACTTAATTCAAATTTGGTGAATGGTTTACAAACATTGATCTGATTCAACTATTTATCCTGCACCATTGATCTATGAGCATCTATATTTTGTTTACTTATGTGTTTTAAATGAGCTTGCAATTTTTTTGTGATAGTTGATCTCATATACCCTGATCATTTAGATCGTTGATGATTCAAACCCTAGTTAGAATGATTATTTGTATTCTAATTATTCGATCTTTACTTGGAACTCTCGAGCTATGTATTCTTTGAATCACCTCTAACTTTGTGGAAGTTAGGTTTTGAAACATCATACCAATCTCGTCATTTAGTCATTTCTCTTGCTCGTTCTGAGCAGCGAAGCCATGGAAAAATTGTTCCAAGAAGCCATTATTTATCCTTCAAGCTTAGATCTTCTAAAAAAAATTCTTTATGAAGCTCTTTGTATAGATTTGTTTATCCTCTACAATATATTAGCTATCAATAATGGAATTTTGGAGCTCATTTTCTTTGTAGAGAAGCGATTTACAAGTTTCTATGTTCGTATTTTCTAAATTGGCTATCATTGAACTTCTTTTAAGCTAGTTCTGAAAGATTACCTGATTTATTTGCTAGCTTTTGAATTCTCTGTGATCTTTCTGAAGTGTAATCTCATCATTATTTGGTCATTTCGTGATCACTATTTATCTCTTGTGAGGTCTATGGTTATCATTTTGGAGTATCATCGAGCTCTTTTCTCTGTGAACCAACCTTCTATGATGAGGTTTTTCTTGTTGGTCATTTTTTACACTCCCTAGTTGGAGTTCATGGCTCTAAGTTCTATCTTGTCTGCCATTTTCTTGAGTCCTGCACAACCAATCTGTTGTATTGTTGTTCTAAGTTAGAATGTGGAGAATTTGATGAGCCACAACAAAATGCCTTGAGCTCTGTATACTACCCCTTTTGTTATGCATTACATATTTTCCATTGTTGAGAAGGTAAGACTTCATCTTAGAACTCTGTGACTACATTTTCATTGTCATTTCAACTTTATTAACACTAACACCTCGAAACCCTTGTGTTTTTTTGCATTTTTTAGTGCAACCTTGATCTTTGAGCTTCAAAATTTGTTTGGATACTCTACACTATTGTCATATATACCTAATAACTGCTCACTTAAAATTCTCCCTGATGAAGAGCTTAAACTTGGTCAGCATCTATCTTGTGAGTCAAGCTTTGTTTTACTTCATGGCTTGAGAAATGGTTTCATTCTTTATTCTCTTTGAAATATTGGCTATTTTGAGAACTCTACCTTTTGAATGTCAATGCTATTTATTGATACCATTTGAGTTTGGCCTTCTGTTAGTAGTTGTTTACTTTGCTAGATGAGTTAATATCTACTTTCCATTGGTCGATACTAAATTTTTTGAAGTTTTTTCGACATTGAGGATTAAGTTTTCTTTTTACTCGCTACTTTTCTACTCTCTAACTTGTTATGGTGATCGAAAATGGTTTTTTTCTTAACAATCGAGAATAGGTATTAATATTTTGATCAAAAGTACCAGATTTTTGGAAAAAATTTGATCAGGGTAATATTGTCTAGCTTTGATATCATCCAATCTAGAATTTTACCTTGAGGGATTAACTATGGATCTTTTAGGTCTTGAGATTTTGTGCATGAAACAAGAAATTCCACCATGAATTAGAGATCGATCTCATTTTCTTCAGGCTTTCTAAAACCTCTGACTTAGTGTGTTGTGTTTATGAAATGGGCTTCGATTGTATATTTTGTAAACTCTTTCTCAGTTTGTAACTTTGAAATATTTCTTTCTAACTAGCTATAGACCTTATCTAAAGCTTATAAATTAATTTTCAAAGGTTTTATTCCCATATTTCAATTTTTTTATTACATACTTTAAGAGAAATAGATCTATACGGTATTCTTTCTAAGACTGAAAATGGTGTCGTAACCTCTAGGATCTATAGATCTTACCAATTGAACACTCGATGTATGGTGTTTGTGAATATATCATTTGTTTGCATTCTTATAAACAATATCTATTCATTATCACATCATTGTATGGATAAAACCTTGATCTCAAGGAGTGATGTTGCTTCATAAGTTGTACTATAGATGCAATCTTCCATTTCTTGAACTCATGCACTTGTATTGTTGTGCTTCATCCCCTCAACTACTATTAAGATAGTTAATTAAAATACTATCCATACCCAGACTAGGTTTGCAATTTTGTAACTATAATAGATTATAAAGATCATTTTAAACATAAATCACTTCCTAATTCTTTATATGCTTATACTTTTCATGGTAGTTAGAATTTTAAGCTTTGTACTTTGATCTCCATGAATTTTATCTTATCTTCTTCAGGAATTGTATAAAATTCATTTTAAAAAATTGTCTTTCTGAGCTAGTTAACTTTTTGTCTTTTGTAGCTCCATTATTGCACTATTATGCTCATGAACATGTTATCTCCAAATTTTTTAAAAGAAGACATCATGAACAACTTTCCTTTGTTAGTGTATTTATTTTACATAATATCAAACTATAAAGCATGCTTTTATCTCTTATATTGCAATTTGTACCTGTAGATATAAAAAACTAATTAGAAATATAAGACTTTTTGGTCTCTCTTGTATACCATATCTCTTCTTTTTAGTCCTCTCTGAGTGAATGAGTCATGTTGAAACTATGATATCTTTGAATTTAATATCTTCACTTGTGCTCTGAGATTCTTAGCTGAAACACGTGCCTACTACTTTGAGTACTTACTCCTTACTTGCATTAGTTGTATCTTATGTGTCCATACTTCTCTATTAGTTGGTATTGTAGATGTACACTGAGCTGGTTGCATTTTGTATTATATCTATTCATCATAAATTACATTCTGCATTGTTAGTTTTGTTAGTGCTAAATATGATCTTGCCCCATTTGTCCTTGAAATTCTTCAATCTGCGGGCTCTGTCATATTGTTTGTTTCCCCGAATGGATGTGTGAAAAATTTTCTTCATTTGTATGTTGTTTAAAGATCATTCTCCATGGTTGTGGATCACATTTGGGTCTTATATCATTTCCAAATTCTTTGTCCTTAAAGAAAGATTCAATTCCGGGCACAAATGGTGATTTCCCTGCATTTTACGGTTTAACGGGTGTGTTTTCCATGTCAATTTATATCTCATCATCTGTGGAAACATCATCCTCTATAATTAGATGTAGCTTGGTGGGGCATTTTGAAACTCTAAGGCCTACTTCAACTCAAGTCTTGTCCACGTGGAGTGCCTGCCCTCATCTAAAAATTACCTCTTGGTTTGACCTTTGGAGTTATGCCAAAGAGACAAATGGAGGTTTCCACTAGCCCTTCCCAGACGTAATTTTTTTTTTCATATGGTCAGTGCATCTTTGTTGGACCATGGACATGTGGAGGTCCGACGCTCATTTTAGGATCTTCCTCTAGGTCCTACCTTAGCATTTACGCCAAGGAGACACATGGTGAGCCCATGCTTATTTAGAGTCTCCGATTTTGGGCACCATATCAAAGTAGCACCAGGGAGACACGTGGAGGATTCTGTTGGAAGCTCTCTATAATTAAAACTTTTCAAGAAACTTCCTAAGGCCTAGAACATGTGGAGGGCTTGTGCCTGTTTGGAAACCTACCCCTATACTTTAATTTTGAAAAACAACCGAAGGGACACTTGGAATTTTTCACTCACTCCACCCTTTCCTGGACTTTTCAATGGATGATGAAACTTTCTCAGATGTGAGACACATGGCGCCTTCCACTGGTCCTTCAAATTTTCCAAACAACTCTACCGGATTGAGACACGTGGTGATCCCGTGCTTTTTTTTAGTCTCCGATTTTGGGAACAATACCAAAGGTGTGCCAAAGAGACATATGGAGGATTCCGCTAGCTCCTTTTATAGTGAGACTTTTTTAAAGGCTGAAAGACAATTTTCTTGGGCCCAGGGCATGTGGAACGCCCGCACTTGTTTGGAAAATTTCCTCTGTACTTCAAATTTGTAGTTTCACCAAGGAAAAACATGGACGAATCTAATCTAAAGTTGAGAAGGGGAAAAATCAATGGTTACTATGCATTGCATCTGATTTTTCTACCATTTCTACTCCAAAAATCCTAGAGATGTAACTATGCATTGTTTTTCATCATATTTTGATGAAATTCCTTGTTGTTTTTGTCTACAAAGTGTAATTAAATGGATTAAGGGCTTAATTTATGATTTCAAGGAATGTAAAGGTTGATATTTTAAAGATTGGAATTTCTCGGGAACTTGCAAACATGTGAATTACCAGAGAAGCTAGATGCAGAGCAGAGTTGCAGAAGAAAGAATGGGAAAAGGATGAAATAATGGAGGTTGCAAGCGGAAAGGATGAAAAAGGTGTTTCCTCGAGGGTGAAAAGGATTTTCTATTAGATCCAGTTATATAGAGCCACTGGAAAATGATTAAAACAGAGATTTCACACATGAAAAAATAAAAGGAATGATTAGAGGGATTGTCAAAAAGTTGTGGCATGGCATCCCAATAATTAGCCAAGGGTTTGAGAAACATGATCATTTCATGATTTTTCCACCTGGTAGCTACGGGTTTAAATTTGTTAAACGTCACATTCTGAGACAAATTGGTAACAAGAAAAGGTTCCTTGAATATTCTGATAACAATGGTATAGCTCTGATATCAAATGATAGAATAGAATTAGATTGCAATGACCAAAGAGGGATGGAAACCTCACAAATATTATTGATCATGAAATTAGATTACATAACAATGTAAGAGTTGTAATATTTATAGATATTAGACAGTCTCATATGGATAGACATGATACCTTATCAGGCACCAACTACGAGATGATAAGACCCATCTCACATGCACATGTAATTACTACTAATACCAATATTGAATGTTATCCAACATAGCAATATTGAATGCAAGTCACTAGACTAGAGTGCACATGTTGCACAGTATTAAATAAAAGACAATGCAATAAAATGCATTAAATATGCCTATGCTAAATTATGCTAATATTCCCCCCCTTAATTTTGCATAGTTTCCAATAAAGTGGAGAGGAAATCTCTGAATAGTGTGAATTTGTCACGTGCAAGTGACTTAGTGAAAACATCTACCTTCTATTCAGCTATAGGATAGAACTGGAGCTATGTGTTACACTTCAAGACATGCTCACATATAAAATGAACCTATACTTATATATGCTTGGTTCTCTTATGAAATGCTGGAGTATA
Source organism: Taxus chinensis (assembly GCA_019776745.2). Taxonomy (NCBI): domain Eukaryota; kingdom Viridiplantae; phylum Streptophyta; class Pinopsida; order Cupressales; family Taxaceae; genus Taxus; species Taxus chinensis. Next base: position 433,533,383 of record CM034155.1, read on the forward strand.
TTTCTGTTGTGGTAGACCAATTCCTTCTAGTATTCGGCGTAGCCATATTGCTTCACAAATAGCTTCACTTGTAGCTCAATACTCTACTTCTGTAGAACAGTGAGAAACAAAGTTTTGTTTCTTGCTTCCCCATGATATCAGTCTAGATCTCATAAAGAAGACGAAGCCTGATGTTGACTTCCTATCATCCATGTTTCCTGCATGATCTGAATCTGAATATCCTGTCAAGAAGAAGTTTTCATTCTTCTTGTACACTAGACCAAGGTCAACTGTACCCTTTAGATATCTTAGTATTCTCTTTGCTCCTTTCCAATGACATATTTTCAGTTCTTTCATGAAGAGTGATAAATAGCTGACTGCAAAGTTGATATCTGGTCTAGTATATGTTAGGTAAATGAGACTCCCGATCAACTGTCGATAGAGAGTTGCATTCACCGGTGGTGATGGATCGGAACGAGATAGCTGAAGTCTCACTTCCATAGGTGTAGCAATAGGAGTGTTGTCCATCATCCTAAATTTCTCAAGTGTTGTCTTCATGTATTTCAACTGCGACACAAAGATATGATTCTCTTTTTTCCATACTTCCAACCTAAGACAATAGTGCATGAGTCCAAGATATGTCATGTCGAATGATCAATTAAAATCCTTCTTTGTTGCATCGATCATCTTCACAAAACTACCTGTAATGACTAGATCATCGACATAAATAACCACAATGACAATATCCCCCCTTGCTTTTTGAGGTAGATATTTGGTTCATAAGGATTCCTTTCGAATCCATGACTTATGAGATGCTCATCAATTTTGATGTACCATGCCCGGGGTGCCTATTTTAGGCCATATAGAGATTTTATGAGTCTGCATACCATCATCTCTTTTCCTGGTATTACATAACCCTCTAGTTGAGTCATATGGACTTCTTCTTCCAAATATCCATTAAGAAAGGCACTTTTCACATCCATTTGGTGAACTTTCCAACCAAATTGTGTAGCTAGAACAAAGATCATCCTGATTGTCTTGATCTTGGCTATGGGAGAAAATGTCTCCTCATAATCAATGCCTTCTTGTTGTGCATACCCCTTTGCTACAAGCCTTTCTTTATACTTGTCAATAGTCCCATCTGATTTGTACTTAGTCTTGAATATCCATCTACATCCAATGGCTTTCTTCCCTAGTGGAAGGTCAACAAGTTTCCATGTGTTGTTCTTCATCACTTACTAATACTCTGAATCCATGGCATCTTTCCAAGATTTTGATTGTAGGGCTTCCTAAACTGTAGATGGCTCATCTGTTTCAATAACTCTACTAAGTAGGGAATAATTTACCTCTTCACGAGTTTGGCTGTAAGTTCTAGGTCTAGGATTGGATGATGTGCTAGGTGCTTCATCCAAATTTGCATCTCTTATTAATTAAGTATATCATTTAGGTAACTTCTTAGTTTTTCCATTGGCTTGTGGTGGATCCAAGTTTTCACCATCATCCAATTCATCACTGTCATCTTCAATGGGAACATCAAATTCTGTCTTCACAAGAGGTGTATTTTGCATGTTTGTTGAGTCATTGAGTGGAGCATCTGCTTGTTTCTTCTCAAAGAACTCAACATCCCTACTTGTGTATTCTTTTCTTTCAGATCCCATAATTTGTACCTAAGTGCTTCTTCACTGTATCCAATGAATATCAGTTTCTTAGCTTTCATATCCAACTTGTTCCTGTTCTTCTTGGGCATGTGCATGCTAGCTTTACACCTAAATACTCTTAGGTGTGTAATTAATGGTTTCTGATTGGACCATGCTTCTTGAGGTGTCACTACTTCAAGAGCTACTGTGGGCACTTTGTTCAACAAATAGACTATATTTCTTACAACTTTTGCCCAAAATGTCTTTGTTAAACCTGAGTCGTCAATCATACATTGCACCATTTCCATGATAGTACAATTTCTTCTCTCAAATATACCATTCTACTGTGGTGTGTGAGTAGGAGGCATTTATCGATGAATCCCATGAACTTCCAGGTAATTCTTGAACTAATTCCTTGTGAATTCCCCCCTCGATCTGAGTGGAGAGTTTTGATCTTATGACCAACTCCATTCTCAACAAGTGCTTTGAACTTCTGAAATGTCTCAAAGGCTTGACTCTTGTTTTTTAGACTGTATATGCACATCTTTCTTAAGTAGTCATCAACACAAAGCATGAAGTATTGACATCCAAAATGACTTGGTCACATGGGCTCGCAAAGATTGGTGTGCACCAAATCAAGCTTTCCCTTAGCTCTATATGTGTTCTTCTGGAAGGGTACTCTGTGTTACTTTCCAACTAGGAAATTGTGACACTTATCAGTGTTGTGGTTGAGTGTAGGTAATCCTTTCACCATGTTGCCCTTTTGAACTGTTTGGAGATAGCCAAAACTGATGTGACCATATTTGTGATGCCATAGTTTTGCAGATTGTGTGTCTTTGCCCACTAGAGCTTGATCATCCTTCTGGACAAAATCAAGTTGGAACATGTGTCCCACATTGGAGGCTCTTGCTACAATATTAGAACCTCTTGACTAATCTCCTATCAAGCACACTTTTTCTCCATTATTACTGTCAAAATCCAACTTCAAGTCATGATCAAGGAGTTAACTAACTGATAGAAAATTCTTGGTCAACCCAGGTACATAAAATAAATCTGTGATTTTATAGTTATGCTTTCCAAGAGGTAGTGAAATGTTTCCAATCCCCTTGACACTGTATGATGAGTCATCACCTAACGACACATAGTTCTTGTTAGGTGAGTCACGTAGTGTGTAGAACCAATCCTTACGTCCAGTCATGTGTCAAGTTGCACCTAATTCAACATACCAGATATCTTGTGTGGACTTGGTTTCTTCATCAAATTGAGCAGAATACATGTGGTGTCCTTCATCTGAATCATCCTCATGTTCAGCAATGTACCCTTGTTGTTTTGGTTTTCTTTGCCAATTACCATTTTTTTTCCCTGGATTGTTGTTGTTGTTGGACTTCCCTTGATTTGAATTGTTATTACCCTGTTGGTTATTGGGTTTTGAATTGCTTGATGAACCCTTTTTGTAGGAATTGTACCAACAATATTTGATGTCATGTCCCCTTCTATTGCAAATGGGACACTTCTTGGTGTTGTCTCGTTTACTTTGGTCCCTTTGTTGACTTTGATTTTGTTGGGACTTCTTGTGATTGGACTAAAATATCCCCTTTTATTTATGATTGGAAGATAGTGCTTGCTCATCTTCATGATCTTTGTTGTTGATTGCCTCTTCTTATTGGAGTAGATTGACCAACTTCTCAAAGGTGACTATGTGTTCACTCATATTGATAGTTGTCACAAAGATTATGTAGGAAGGAGGAAGTGCTCACAACACAATTGGTATGTGGTCTTCATCACATATCTCTTTTCCCAATGCCAATAGAGATGCCCTCAAAGTAGCAACTCATATCAAAAAAACTTCAACCTTCTCATTGTGCTTAAACTTGAGAGTATGTAGTTGTGATAGTAGGTTGAGGATGGCATTCTTTTTCTTTGCCTCATAGACTGTGCTCAACTTATCCCATGCATCCTTGGTTGATGTGGCATCTCTAATGTGGGGTTGCACATCATCTGTTATGCTAAACAAGATCATAAAATTGGCCTTTTGATTGGCCCTGTCAAATTTAACTTGTTGTCTTCCATCATCAAGTGATCTTGTTGTTGTTCCATCTACAACTGTCCATAGGTCTTCAAACTCAAGTAACATCTTGATCTTTAGTTTCTATGTAGCATAGTTATCTCCTCTAAGCAGTTATGAATCTAGTAAGAAGAACTTTGGTGCTTGTGCACCCATTTCTGTAATCTAAATTTCTGAAACTCTGAATTTCTAACAAAGGGTAAGGCTCTTATCACTCCAGGTTTATGGTCTCCCTCTTAATATACCGTCAAGCCGATATACCAAACCTTTATATATACACTCCCTTCAGATATACCCATCGGTATGTGGAAGAAGATCACCCTTTCAATATACCCGTCAGTACAAAAAGAGGTGTTAACACACGTCAAAGAATTTAGTACGTGGTACGTAGACAGTACAGAGAGGGGTTTGTGCAAGCACAAATGGATGGGAGGGATCAAATGTGTGTGTATTGTGTACTTATTGCTCCCCATCGATTTTATAGGGTTGATGCCCAGATGACATTCAGGCAGCTGTGTTAGGTCTTAAGTGCAGTAGTAGTCCTGACAGCATCACCCGTAAGCACTTCCCAAAGGCACCATATATACCGAACGCTGCTATGAGATCAAAGATCTCGCGTGATAGAACCAAACATAAAATTAAAAAATTGTATTTTTTTTTGCACTTTATACATCAAGATTAGTACAAAATGATCCAAAAGTACATCAAAATGAAGTTTTTGTGTCCCCGCTCTTTAGAAAAAAGGGTCTAGAATCACAAAATACACAATTTAGGCAAAAAATATTTTTTACTCTCTAATAGGTGTTTTTTCGCTAAATTTAGCGGTGGCTCTAAATGTGTTTGGTGAGATTCTAAGTTTATAAATCTCCCAAAATTTAGTAATTTCTCCACATTTTTCAAAAAAACTAATTTAATAAAAAATATGGAGAGAGTGGGAATTGAACCGCTGACCTATTTGTTCTCAAGATCCAAACAAACAATCTGAATATTGTTTTCATCTTTTCTCCCAAACCGTGATCTAGGTTTTTCTAAACTTTTGACAGCAGCATCATACAATATTTTTCTTGAAACCTAAAAATTTTTAGAAGAATCAAAATCTTGATTTTTGAGATCTTACATATTTACCAGCTAGATCTGATTTTTTTTCAGAAACAATGATCCAACTTGTATAGGCTTTTAGTCACATGTAGAGGCCGAATCTAAAGATGATGTAAACTTCAAACTTGTGCACCTCCTTCTTATCTTTCCAAAACAAAAAATGGCACATCCATATGAAATTTTATGAAATATTTACGTCCTTTTTTCTAAGAGCTATCTGTTGGAATTTTGTTAACGGGACTGCTTCAACCTTTGCTCCCAAATTCTTCGCACCTCTACTTTCAGATCTGATTTTTTATTTTTTTTTAGATCTGATCTTTTTTTTTCCACTCTTTTTTTTAGATCTATAAATTTTTTTCAAGATATTTCTTTTTTTTTTTTTAATATCTCTTTTTTTTCAGAAATATATTTTTTTTTTCAAAATCTTTTTTTTTAAGATCTCCAAATCTAAAATATTCCGCCAATATGTTGGATCAATTGGCTATGCCAATGACTAATAAAAAAAAAATTACCTTCCAAATAAATCGATAGATCAAATTTTAGTTGAGGGATGGTTGGAAGGAATGGAGGCTGCGGGATGCTTCAATGGCTCTCCTTTGATGCAGATCCTCTTCTCCAATGGATCTTCTCTAGTAGTGATCCTCTTCAACCTTTCTTGGATAGAACATGCTCTGATACCAAATGATAACAATGGTATAGCTCTGATACCAAATGATAGAATAGAATTAGATTGCAATGACCAAAGAGGGATGGAAGCCTCACAAATATTATTGAGCATGAAATTAGATTACATAACAATGCAAGTGATGTAATATTTATAGATTTTAGACAGCCTCATATGGATAGACATGACACTCTATCAGGCACCAACTACGAGATGATAAGACCTATCTCACATGCACATGTAATTACTACTAATACCAATATTGAATGTTATCTAACATAACAATATTGAATTCAAGTCACTAGACTATAGTGCACATGTTGCACATTATTAAATAAAAGACAATGTAATAAAATGCAATAAATATGCCTATTCTAAATTATGCTAACATATTCTTCTTTTTTGGGGGAAAAATTTGGGATCAGTGAGTGAGTGAAATGTATAAATGCAATAAGAATACTCTTGCAAATTTTTCGGGAGTTAAATTCATACGAGAGAATTTTGATAAATCCCATCTTCCTGAGAGACCATCTGAGAAATTTATTAATTTACTGTGTTTTATACTTTCAATCACGTCAAGTTGGTTACGAGTGGACAGCCATTGACAAGCTTTGAGACTATTCAAAGAAAGTTTTCCCTGCTGATAAATATAAACAATTTTGAATGAATCTGTGTTAATCTTTGGCCAATTTGTGTCTACTTTATTTCATAATGTCCACAAGTAGTTTTTCTTATTCCTATTGCAATCTTCTGTTAAAATCCCTCTAAATCACATAGGATCTCATCCTTATGATAGTTTAGTGGCATTTGCAATTTCATTACAAGAACATCCTTCAACCTATAACGAGATAAATAATTTAAAATCACTTTACTATCATTTTGTTGATAAAGATTCTATGTAATCCTTTGAGTGTATCTTAGGCATGAGAAACCAAGGGTCTTAATGTTTAATTGAGTCTTTACCTCGAGCCTTCGTGTTAAATTGTTGGAGATTGTATCAAACCTTGTAAATCTGGGCTTCCATTTATGCACACCTTCTAGTTGAAGGAATATTTTAGCTATTATGAAGCTTTCTGTCATTTAATTTTCCAATTGTTGTGAAGGTTATCAAAGATCTGGCATAATCAAGTTTATCCTGCTTAATCTCCCATTAAAATTATTCAAAAAAAATGAATCCCACCTAAACTACCCCCATTTTCCTTGTATGTCCACAAATGTATAAATTCTACTACCAAAATATGTAGAAAAAATCAAGATTCCATAATGTCTTTAGTAACCTTTAGCCTTGTTTACAAAATATCACCATTATTAAAAAGTGACAACTCATGAGAGTTAAATTTTGATGCATTGATCATATTTTCTCATGTTCTCCTTTCAAATTTGTGTAAAGAAGGATATATTCTTTCTCCTTCACCAACAGAGGTTACAAAATGGGTCCTCTCGCCCTAGTTGACAGGCACAACCTAAAGCAATGAGGATAGATAAAATCATTAATGAAGGTGCTATCCATTTCTCAAAGTCCCAAGTTATAAGGAGTCAGACAAATCCCCTCCCTAGCTACAAAATGAATCATAATTTGATCTTTCTATCTCTCCATGTTTGTTGAATCTATGACATTTCTCAGTTTCTGAGGGAGAATCAATTTTGATACAAAAACCAGAATGGTGCCATTTTCAGGGATCTTCACAGGCATTCTTATATTTGGCCCTGGTAATGTTTCTTACATGCTCTAAGTAAAACTATGTTATTTAAACGTCATCCTTTTTCAAGATTTGTAAGAATCGAGCAAAGTTACAAGTTTTGTGTGCAATATTTCCAGTTTCTGTTGGTTTTTTGCACTAAGTTTACATCATCAATGATGAATACGGGTATAGTAAGATTACATTTGTTAATCTTTGCTTGAATTTAGTGTTGAAAGACATTTGAAAGACCAATTTTAGTGCATTTACACAACTAAGGTGAAAACCCTTAGTGGCGACTCTGTGTTGAATTAATTTCTTATAAATGCCAGTGCCTTAACCTCTATCAATTGAAAAATTATCACTAGTTTTTACAAAGCTAGAAGGAATAAGATATTTCTTTGCTAGAGACCCTACAAGAAAGTTTTTTCCATAACTGGGAAAGACAAATTCTGAAGGAAGAATAATCTGGAAAGTTATTGGAGATCAGAAATCAAGAAAAGAGTTATCAATTGTGGAAACTAATCAGCCTGTCATTGAAGATTGCCATACTTCCTCATGTTCTTTTGAATCAGGTAGTCTTTTTGTAAATCTGAATTCTCCAACTGGAGAGGGTCCTTCCTTTGTATTTGAAAAATTTGCATCTCATTCTATCTCTATGTTCTCCAAAGCTAATAGGATATTCCAAGAAACAAATTTTTAAGAGAACATTCATTCTAAGAATTGATGTTATCACCGAATCACAGCACCCCTGTGTATATACTTGAACTCACAATTTGATTGGATAACATGGGTACTATCTCCAAGTTGTGGGACTCGCTACTTGAGATAGACCTCCAGAGAAAGCTGGTTCTTGCTTCTAAAATACCTGCCACAATCTACTCTAATGCAGGATAAACTAACTATTCTAATCTAAATTTCCAAGGAACCAGGGAGAGAGAATACATAAAATGAAAGCCTACACTAAAGTGGTGATACACCAAAAAAGGAGGATGTGAGAGTAATCTCCAAATGTGTGAAATACAGAGGCAAAGTGCACACTAGAAGAGGTGATGAAAGTTCTCCATAATCTAGCAAAATGCATTCACAGCAATATTTCAAGCACACACAATGATAATGAATTCCTGCAAGAACATAATAAATAGACACAATATTCTTGTAGAAAGGTAAAAGGGGTGAGAAGAATGCAAGAAAACACAGCAGGGGAAGATACATCCACAAACTTGTATTTTATTGCTTCCTGGTATGTACAGTTCAGTCTATTACAAGATAAGGGCCTGGATCACCATGCAAGGAGTCCACTACAAGGGCTTGCAACACACTGGATTCACAAATCAATTTTGGCAAAGCTTTGCTACCCAAAAACTCTCTCCTTTACAATGAGCCCAACACTCCAATTTATAGAAAAATGAGAAGGAAAAGAGAAGGGAAAATGGAAATCCCGAAATCTGTCCTTCAACCACCTGTAAGAGGCATTAAATTGAGTGAAAAGTTTTTCCATTACTTGCAAAAGGCTCCCCATACTGTCCCATGTGCTACAGCAGAGAAAGAATGATGACCATGCCTCTTAATTGCACTCCCAGCTACCAAATAAAACATTGTTCTGAACCCGACTACGTTTTGTTAAAAAATTTGATAAATCCCTCATCAAATCCGGTATTTCTTGATTTATGTGCATCGGGCTTGGAGCCACGATTCCAATGGTACCAATTTTGTGTGATTTTGTTGAGAAATGAAAAAGTTATGGCCTTCTGAGTGCGGGCAGCTATTTTGGGTCTGGCAGGCGTTTTTTGTCATTTGACGGGAATGAGAATCAACTGAATGGAGCCGAATATGTTTCATTTATTTAAATATATCTACCCTCATGCGTAGAGGACGTCGTGCTAGTTCCAGAAAGTCTAATTTTGTGAAAATCGGAGCTCGGAGTCAAATGTTATGGCCGTTTGAAGTTTCACAAGTCAAACGTTGACTTTTCCTCTTCTGTCTTCGCCCATTTCGCGCTTTCGCATCCCACGCGTCCCTCGCGTACTTTTGTCCCGGCTGTCCCGGACGAACCTTTGCCCATTTTGCACTTTCCCGTCCCACGCGTCACTCGCGTACTTTTGTCCCGGCTGTCCCGGACGAACCTTTGCCCATTTTGCGCTTTCCCGTCCCTTGCGTACTTTTGTCCTGGCTGTCCCGGACGAACCTTTGCCCATTTTGCACTTTCGCATCCCACGCATCCCTCGCGTACTTTTGTCCCTGCTATCTCGGACAAACCTTCGCCCATTTCATGCTTTCGCATCCCACGCGTCCCTCGCGTACTTTTGTCCTGGCTGTCCCGGACGAACCTTCGCCCATTTCGCGCTTTCGCGTCCCACGCGTCCCTCGCGTACTTTTGTCCTGGCTGTCCCGGAGACTAAGACTTAGCCATTTTTCGTGATTTTTCCTGGCCCGAGCCTGTCTTCTGCAACCTTTTCACATTTTTTCAGAGCTTGCTCTTTCTTTCTTGGCCAGGGGAGTTAGAAAAAATCTGAGGGGAACCCAGCAACATGATGCTTTGCCTTGAATTAATATAATTGCTTGTGACTAAAGAATTTGATGCATGTTATCAAAATTTACCTTGGGGGTGAATTTTGGATAACAGGTTCTCCTTATACTTTTTTACTTGATGGGGTTTGCTCTAAATTTGGAAATGGTGATGGTATTGTTCTGATATCTCCAAGATAGGAAGAGTTTGTTTTCTCTTTTAAACTCAACTTTGAGTGCACTAATAATAGTGTTGAGTATGAAGCACTGTTGTTGGGTCTAAGATTTCCTTGGAAATATGGTATTAGAGATATAATTGTTAAAGGAGATTTAGAGATAATTGTCAAGCAGGTTAGAAAATTGTATGCAACAAAAAATCAGAGAAATAAGCAGTATAATCATGCAGTCTGGGATTTCATTGAGATGTTTGACTCCTTGAACATAATATATCACAATAGAAAATACAATACTCTAGTAGAAAATTTGGCCATATTGGGGTCCAAATTTTAAAATTGTACTATATCCCCCTATTGTGAATATAATATTGAGGTATTAACTAGGCCATCTAGTCCTAAAAATGTTAAACACTGGAAAGTGTTCAAAAATGATGCCCAGGTGTAAAGGTTTTTCCAGAACCAAGGATAATTTTCCAATCAACATATAGATTGGGAGCCAATGGTTTGTGTAGTTAATGGAAAGGATACTTTATTTGGAAAATAAATCATTTAGCTGAAGACTAATACTATTCCCAAAGGTTTGGTAGTGCTTGAATAAACTTTTGATAATGTTGATTGCATTTTCAATAGACACATGTCAGCCTTAAGGGATGTTGAAGAGCACAACCTGGGCACGAAGGATAAACCACGTAAGATCTAGCTAGGTAATAATCTGGGCAAGGAAGACAAGCAGTCGTATGTCCAATTGTTGAAGAAGTATCAGGAATACTTACCATGGTCTTATTCTGAACTAAAAGCATACAAAGAGGGTATTTTCCAGCATGAAATTCCCTTAGAAGATTCTACCAATCCATTTAGGTAGAAACAAAGGCTGATCAATCCACTTGTTTCCCTGAAGATGCAAGAAGAATTGAAAAACTTGAGGGATGGGGGAATCATACAGCCAACAAGGTACTCATCATGGTTTGTAAACTTGCTACCTGTTAGATAGAAGAATGTAAATATAAGGCTATGTGTCGACTTTAGAAAATTAAATAGAGAATCAATGAAGGATAGCTACCCTATGCCAAATATGGACAATATGTTACAATTGGTTACTAGTTCAGAATTGTTATCCACCTAGGATGGTTTTTTTGGATATAACCAGGTGGTTGTGAAGGAATCAAAGTGAATCAAGACTACTTTTACCACTCCTTGGGGAATATATGTATATGTTATAATTCCTTTTGATCAAATGAATGTTGGAGCCACTTTCCAAAAAAAAAAGGAAGTAGCTTTCTCTAGCTATATTAATGATTTCATTGTTGTATATCAAGATGATGTGAATATTTTCTCTAGAGAAAGGAGTGACCACCTGAAACACTTAGAAAAAACACTATTAAGATGCAAGGAGTATGGTATTTAATTAAATCCCAAGAAGTACCATTTTAGAGTTCAAAAAACGAAGTTGCTTGGACACATTGTGTCGAAGGAAGGGGTCATGACTGATCCTGAGAGGGTAGAAGCCATAAGAAAAGTCCTTATTCCAAGAACCAAGAAGGGAATTAAATCCTTTTTTAGGTAGATTAATTTTATTAGGAGATTTATCTCTAACTTTACTGAACTAACTACCCCAATCACTAGCATTCTGAAGAAAGACCAAAGTATCAAATGGGAAGAAGCAGCTATTTAATCTTTTACTGGGATCAAAGAAGCATTAAAGAATGCCCCTGTTTTAGTAGCTCTAGATTATAAGAAGGCTTTCCAAATTTTTTCCTTTGCTTCAAAAAGTACTATTGCATATGTATTGTTGCAAAAGGATGATGAGGGAGCTGAAAGACCAATTGCCTTTTTCAATAAGGCATTACAAGGAGCTAAGTTAAAGTATGCCATCATGGAGAAGCAAACATTTTCTTTGGTAAAATTAAAAAAGGTCTTTAGGCCATATATTCTAAGTTTCAAAGTCATTGCTTATGTTCCCCACACCATGGTGAAAGATATCCTATTATAAATGGAGGTTTCAAGAAAAAGATGTCGATGGGTAAACAAAGTGTAAGAGTATGATATGGATATTTAAACAACAAGATTGGTCAGAGGTTTGGGCCTGGTAAAACTTATGGCAAAGAACAATCTATAGAAAATTGAGGTAAATGAAGTTGAAGAAGAAAGGTTGAATGTCCTTGAAAAACTTCTAAATTCTTAATGGTATAAGGACATCATTTTTTATCTCAAACATCTACAATGCCCTGAACATTTGAGCAATAATAAGAAAATAAAACTTAAGTTAGCTTCCCAAAAATATGTCATTACTAATTTTGGGTTAGCTTGGAATAACCCTGAGGGAGTTATCTTAAGATGTATTTCTAAAGATGAAGCCCCTAAAATAATTGTTGATCTCCATGGAGGAGTTTCTGGGGGACATTTTGCTGGAAGAGTCACAACTCATAAAATCTCAAGGGTTGGTTATTGGTGGCCAACTCTTTTCAAAGACACAACTCTATTGGTAAGAAAATGTGAAAGTTTTCAACACTTTTTTGGAAGAATGAAAGCTTCAAGCTCCCTTCCTTTACAACATGTATCAATTGAAGCCCCATTTAGGCAATGGGGAATGTACTTCATTGGTGAGATTTTTTGATCCTTCAAGTGCTGGCCATAAGTGGATTTTAGCAGCCACTAATTACTTCACAAGTGGGTGTAGGAAATCCCCACAAAGAAATCAACGCACCAAATTATCATGGATTTCATTCAGAATCATATCATTTGTAGATTTGGAGTACTGGCCAAAATAGTTGCTCATAATGCCATGAGCTTCAAGGATAAACCTTTGGTGGCCATGTGCCATGAATATGGGATCAATTTGACATATGCTTCCAATTATAATCCCCCAGGAAATGGAAAAACATATATTCCAACAATAAAAATATGTTGAAAATAATTAGAAGAACTTTGGAGTTCAACAAAAGGAATTGGGGTGAGCAGTTGAAATTTGCTATTTGGGCTAATCGAATCTCTATTAAATGAGCTACTAGAAAAACTCCATTTGAGTTGGTGTATTAAACTCAAGCTCTACTACCCCTGTATATGAAATTGTCTTCATTTCAATTTCTTCAAAAATTGGAATATTAAGATATTAGTCCCTATGATGCTCGCATGAATCAAATTGTTGAGTTAGATGAAGAAAGAAGGGCATCCCATTAGAGAAATGTAAAAATCAGAGAGAAATTAAAGAAGTTGTTTGATAAGAAGGTGACTCGAAGAGATTTTAGTGTGGGAGATCTAGTGCTTTTGTGGGATAGCAGGCACGAGGATAAGGGAAAACATTGAAATTTTGATGCATTGAAGACGGGCCCTTATTCAATTGACATTCGAATTGGTGAACATACCATCTTCTATAAAGACCTAGATGGGGAATTGCTTGAATTGCTTGTTAATGGCAGGCATTTGAAAAAATTTCTTGATTGATTTCTCATTATCAAGGTATGCACCATTGTACAGTGTATAGTATTTTCATCTCTTTATGTTTTTGTTTATCCTTGGTCCTTGGCAGTTGTTTTTGTTGGTTTCTCAATTTGTTCTTGAAAGGTTGGATTATGACTCCGTTGCCCACTGGTTTATTTTTTGCACTTGGTCTACTATTTTTTCTTGTGGCACTTGTTGGGAGTGCCCTTCCTCGAGGCAGAGTCGATGTTGGTGCTCAATTTTTTATTGCCCCATTTATCCTTGATATTATTCAATCTACAGGCTTTGTCATATTTTCTATTTCCCTGAATGGATGCGTGAAACTTTTTCTTTATTTCTATGTTGTTAAAAGATCCTTCTCCATGGTCTTGGATCACATTTGGGCCTTATATCACTTCCAAAATCGTTTTCCTTAAAGAAAAATTCATTTTCGGGTGCAAAGTGTGATTTCCCTGCATTTTATGGTTTAACGAGTGTGTTTTCCCCATCAATTTACATCTCAGCATCTATGGAAACATGGTCCTTTCTAATTGGATTTGGCTCGGTTGGGAATTTTTAAACTCTAAGGCCTGCTTCAACTCAAGTCTTTTCCATGTGGAGGGCTTGTGCTCATCTGAAAATTTACCTCTTTGATTTACCTTTAGAGTTGCGCCAAGGAGACAAATGGAGGTTTTTGTTGGCCTTGTCACGACTTAGACATTATTTTCCATGGAGCCAGTGCAGCTTTATCAGACCATGGACACGTGGATGGTCAACACTCATTTGAGGATCTGCCTTTGGGTCCTACCTTAGCGGTTGCTCCAAGGAGACACATGGTGAGCCCACACTTATTTAAAGTCTCTACTTTTGGGTACCATATCAAAGTTGCACTATGGAGACATGTGGAGGCTTCCACTGGCTCCTCTCTATACTTTAAAATGTTTAAGAAACTTTCTAGGGCCTAGAACACATGGAGGGCCCGTGCCTATTTGGGGACCTACCCCTATACTTTAGTTTTGAAGAAGTACCGAAGGGACACTTGGAAGTTTCCACTCACTCCACCCTTTCCTAGACTTTTCAACAACTGATGAAACTTTCTCAAACCCTAAAAACATGGCACCTTCCATTGGTCCTTCAACTTTTTCAAGGAACTTTGCTAGACTGAGACACATGGTGAACCCGCGCTTGTTTATGGTCTCCACTTTTGGGAACCATACCAAATGTGCTCCAAAGAGACACATGGAGGCTTCCGCTAGATCCTTTTATACTAAGACTTTTCCAAAGGCTGAAAGGTAATTTTCTTGGGCCCAGGGTACATGGATGGCCTGTGCTTGTTTGGAAAATTTCCTTTGTACTTCACCTTTTTATTTTTTCCAAGGAAACACGTGGACGACTCTATGCTAAAGTTGAGAAGGGGTAGAATCAATAGTTTTTGTGCATTTCATCTGATTTTACTACCATTTCTACTCCGAGACTCCTGGAGATGTAAATACGCATTTTTTTTAATCATATTTTGATGAAATTCCTTGTCATTTTTGTCTGCAAAGTGCAATTGAATGGATTAAGAGCTTAATTTATGAGTCCAAGGAAAGTAAAGGTGTATATTTTGAAGATGTGAATTTCTTGGGAACTTACAAAAATGTGAATTACCAGAGAAGATGGATGCAGAGCAGAGTTATAGAGGAAAGAATGGGAAAAGGATGAAATAATGGAGGTTGCAGGTGTAAAGGATGAAAAAGGTGTTGCCTAGAGGGTGAAAAGGATTGCCTGTCAGATCCAACTATAGAGAGCCACCAAAAAATGATTAAAACGAGTATTTATCGCACTATAGAATAAAAGGAATGATTAGAAGGATTGTCAAAATGTTGTAGCATGGCATCGCAGTCATTAGTCAAGGGTCTGAGAAATATGATCAGTTCATGATTTTTCCACCTGGCAACTGCGGGTGTAAATTTGTTAAATGTCACTTTTAGAGACAAATTGGTAACATGCAAAGGTTCCTTGAATATTCTTATTTTTTGGGGGAAATTTTGGGATGAGTGAGTGAGTGAAATGTATAAATGCAATGAGAATACTCTTACAAATGGTCAGGAGTTAAATTCATACAAGATAATTTTGAGAAGGACCATCTTCCTGAGAGACCATCTAAGAAACCTGTTAAATTCCTGTGTTTTAGATTTTCAATCACCTCAAGTTGGTTGCAAGCGTATAGCCATTGACAAGCTCTAAGATTGTTCAAAGAAACTTTCCCTTGCTGATGAATCTAATCAATTTCTAATTAATATGTGCTAATGTTGGGCCAATTTGTGTGTACTTTATTTCCAAATGTCTGTAATTAGTTTTTCTTGTTCCTATTGCAATATTGTGTTAAAATCCTTCCGAATCACACATGATCTTATCCCTATGATAGTTTAGTGGCATTTGCAATTTTATTATGTGAAGAGCCTTCATCCTGTAATGAGATAAACAATTTAAAATCACTTTACTGTCATTTTGTTGATAACTATTTTTTGTAAGCCTTTGAGTGTATCTTAGGTGTGAGAAACCAGGGGTCTTACTATTTAATTGATTCTTTATCTTGAGCCTTCATGTTAAATTCTTGGATATTGTGTGAAACCATGCAAATATGGGCCTCCATTGATGCACACCTACTAGTTGAAGGAATATTTTAGCTATTTTGAAGCTTTCTATCATTTAGTTTTCCAATTATTGTGAATGTTCTCAAAGATTATTCAAAAATATATGAATCCCACCTGAACTACTTCGGTTTACCCTATATGTCCTCAAATGTATTAATTCTACTACCAAAATATGCAAAATCAATCAGGATTTTATAATGTCTTTAGTAATCTTTAGCCTTGATTAGAAAATATCACCATTATTTAGAAGTGACAACTTGTGAGAGTTAAATTATGGTGCATTGATCATATTTTCTTAGGGTCTCCTTTCAAATTTGTGAAAAGAAGGATATCTTCATTCTCCTTCACTAACAGAGGTTACAAAATGGGTCCTCTCACCCTGGTTGACAAGCACAACCTAAAGTAGTGAGGATAGATCAAATCCTTAATGAAGGTGCTATCCATTTCTCTGATGCCCGAGTGACAAGGAATCATACGAAACCCCTCCCTGACTACAAAACAACTCATAATATGATTTGTCTGTCTCTCATTGTCTTTTTAAATCTGTGATGTTACTCGGTTTCCAAGGGAGAATCAATTTGGATACCAAAAAATTATACTATAACTGAAACTTTTCATGAAGTAACATGTATTTATTTGAAACTGTAGCTTTGAATATACAATGTATTCTCTCCTTTCTTGTATACTATTTTATTAGTATAGTAGTTTATCTTTTGTCAAAACTTTTAAGCATGTATTAGTTGTGAAATAACATGATGGGAAGATGTAAAATGTCCATTTTACATGGCTAAACCCCGTCATAATTTTCTTAGATTCCCTTTTCCATTTTGTTTCACATGCAATATTGTCTCTTTCCAGTTATTAGAATCTATAACACTAAACCTGCATTTCTTTTTTGGATTTGTACACACACATCTTTGTATATTCAAACTTTATTCTAAACTAAAACAAATGTAATTTTCTAATTTAAGTTACAAAATGTAATACATCTGATATATAAACACAAAAATTAGTGTTTATTTCCTTATTCTTACCTGTACCTGCACATTTAGAAAAACTATTTTGAAAAAAAATAGATTTTTGGCCTTTATTTTGTTCCATATTTTTTTTATTTTTGTCTTTTCTCTCTGAAATGATTGTGAGAATCATATGTATTGATGTAAAATATTGTTTCTTGTCAAATATGCATTTATCTTTTTGGTAATCATACCTCCTGATATCAGAAGATTCATTTACATGAAGATAGACAGTACAATAATAGGATTTAATCCTGATCTCATGACTGATGGTCTCTTTTCTTATTTATTTTTAGGTACAATGCAGTATTGAATGAAAAGGATGAACATGGAGCAAAAACTGGAGCAGAGATGGAGTATCAGGACAAAATAAATAAGGTAATTATAGATTCCTTCATCTTCTTTCACTTTCATTTTCATGCACATGCACCTTCTATTTCAGTAGTTATGATGTTTACTTGAGTTACATCCCACGGCTTGTGTGGGAAACATTTGAAATTCCTTATGAATAAAAAATTGAATTGTGAAACTGAGTTGTGTACTTCCATCTACATTTTAGCTTTGTATATGGATTAGATAATCAATTAAAAAAATCAATAACATAATTAAATGTATTTAATCATGAAGGAAAGAACTTTAAAATACCTGTAACTTTGGTAATGAACTTTGATACTCCTATAATCTGCAACTTTGATTTTTGTTCCAAATATTAACACTTCATCCATTCTTTATTTTTAGTCTTCATCAAGATTACACATATGTCCTTCGGGGATTTTTTATTGTTTTGCTGAAGACAAACATGAAATTATAGACTACGTGATCTGTTATGTTTTGTAACAACACACATAGCTACAAATTACATGTAGTCATTAATTAATCCAATAGGACAAATATTAAACTAAAATAATCTCCCCTATCTTAGGTTTACTTCACCAATGCCATCCATCGTAATGAAGTTTTGAGTAGCCCATTTTTGTAAAAGTACAAAAATCGTCAACAATAGTGTTTTTATTTTTGCAAAACAATGTTACAACACAAAAAAGGGGGTAGGAGACGAACAGTGAAGGAATTTGGGGTATTGGCAATAGGTCACCTTTGCAACTTATGTATTTGTATGTTGTTTATTGTTGATATATTTTTAGGAGGTCCGCATTGGGGAGTGGCCTCAATTGTGAGCTTGGGTACATGTGTTGTTTCACTTTTTATTTTTATTTTTTTGTGACTATTTGAATTATTTTAGTATTTTGAGTCACCTCTATTATTTTTAGTTATAGTGCTCCATTTAAGTTGATTACTCTTGATTAATTGTGTAATTTGCGATGTGAAAAAGGGGGTATTTAATGTTGGTAGATTTTAATTTATTGTATGTTGGATTTGAAAGGATTTTGTTAGTTTTAAGTGTTGCTTACTCAACCTTGCATGTCAAATTCAGATTTGGGCTTAAGGGTCATTTTTAGAGGATTTTGGGAGAAGTTAATGAAAGGAATGATGACCAGATCGTACCAAGCCAAGAACAAAGATGCTAATAAAACACCACAATCAATAAGATGAAAGCATTTCGCCAGAATAGCTTTACGTAAAACCTTTACAAATAAATGAGTAGCAATATCATATACTATTATGGAACTCAATGCAATACATTGAGAATGGGCCTTGCTTAAATAGGTAAGGAATAACAATCTAAGAACCAGTCAATGTTGTAGATCAAGCCATAAATCAAGGAAATAACTAGTCATCAAAGAACTAGTCAAGACCATAGATTTAGGAGAGAACTAGACATCAAGGATCTAGTCAATACCATAGATCAAGGAAATAACTATACCTAACAACTAGATAATATCTCCTAATATATAAATAAGATAAAAGAAATATCTACACACATAAGTGGGTGAGGATAAATACAATAAAGGTAAATAAAGTACCTAGGTGAACATGAGCTAAGGTAAATACCTACTCTAACAGTTAAGCTTGTCCCACATCTCTTAATTTCACCTACCAACCACCCTTATGGGTTAAGGGGTCAAAAATAGACCCCATTATGTGATTTTTAAGGTAAAAAGGTGATATGTATTGGACTTTTTTGCATGAAATTTTATCTTTTTCCTTTATAGGTGTGGGTTTGAGTTTTTGTGTGCCGGAGGATTGTCATTCCTCAACCACCAATTTATTGAGATCTAGGTTTGGGGTTAGACCATGTGATATGGAGTGGAGGAGGAATGATGTGGCATCCTACATGGATTTGCAACACTTCTCTCTGCTCTCTTTTCTATTTATTCAAGTTTGTTTGATGATTTTGGGGTTACATGTTTTATTTCAACTCTTGAATTTTGGAGGATCTTTCTTTTGTAGTGTTTTTTTGAAGCTTTAGCATTGTCTTGTTCTTACTTGAGACTTTGAAAGGTTTGGATTTTGTGCTTGTGATTGGATACTCTTACAATGGTAAGGTAGGGACTTCATCCATTTATTTTTATTGTTATTTTTTGTGCAAATGATTGTTGTATGTTTTTGGTTTTTGGACTAGAATGGACTTTAGGTTCTGTGGAAGAAAAAGAAAATAGGGATATTTTTTATGGAGGCATAAGACTATTTTTTATGAATCTTGGAAGGGATTTGGGTTGAGATGTCCTACCTTCGTAGATAAGTGAAATTTGTGCTTACTGTTGGTGAAATTTTTGAGCTTGCAGCATGTTGCCCTAAAATTTTCAAATCTATATCTACTCAAAAATATTTTACCCTTTCAATTAATGGTCTAAATTTCTTCCCCTCTAGTTGAATGATTTAAAATGCTCACAAACTTGTTGTTTTACCCTAATTTGAAGGAATATTCCAAGTTTTCCCTTTTCTATGTTCTAGTTCTTCCAATTTTGTGGGTTGTGTCATTTTTTCCCTTTGCCAGATTGTGGAAAAATTGAATTTGATCAATTCATACTTGTTTGTATTTGAAAATCCAATCCCAAGGTTGAAAATTTTGTATAATCATGCTTCAGTTGATTCAAAGTCGAAAAATCTACCATCCTTGGTGAAAAAATTGAATTCTAGGGCATCCCTGGAATTTTTTACGTTTTGACGGTTAGATGGGTGTATTTTAGGCGTTAAATTATGGCTGAGATATCAGAGGGCATGTGATGGCTTCTAATTGGCTAAAGAAAGGCAGGGAGGCACTCTAATTTTTCATTTTTCACCTTTTCAAGTAAATGGGGCATTTTCAGGCCCTTGGACCCGTTTTTTCTAAATTTGCCTACATGGCATGTTTTGATTGGCAAGCTAGATAGCGGGTAGTCAGATTCCCTTAAGGTTTTTTAACCTTATTTTACAAATAGTTCAAACTCAAAAATTGGCCCCAAACCCCACAGCCAATCGGGAGAGGACACGTGTCCTAAAAGTTTCAAATGGAAGTGCGGGCCGATGGGAGACTTAGAGTTTTTGGTTCTAATTCTATAAAGTTTCAAAACTAGTTTTACCCCCACTCCAATTAGAGGAGGACACGTGGCATCATGACGGCACAAATCGGGTCAGTGGACTAGTGAAGGGAAAAGGGGATTTTTTCCCTTTTTCACAAAAAATGTTAAAGTAAATTTTTAGCTCAAAAGCCCGCAACCAATCCAGGTGAGACACGTGTAACATTATAAGAGTCAAAGGGGGGGCAGGGTAAATGTTGAAGTTTGTGAATCTTCAAAAATCTATAAGGGAGGTTTGAAGGAATAAAGGGAGACTTGGACCCGCAGAGAATAGGAGGGTGCCACATGACAGGGATAGCTTTGAAGGTGTGCGCCCATGGAGAAAATGTGGATAATTTTCCCTTGGCTTAAAGGGATTAAAATGAAGATTAATCCTCCAGGTCCTCGGTAAATGAGAGATGGACGCATGGAAGAGGGCACGATGGGTCAGTGGGACGACAGAGGTAGGAGGGAATTTTTTCCCTTTTGTAAAAAAGGACTCACAATCAAAATTTGAAGCACTGGCCCGCTAGTAATAGAGAAAGTGACATATGGCAGGGAAAAAATCAAAGGTGTGGGCCCATGGGGAAAAAAGTGAAATTTTTCAAAATTTCCAAAAAAGGTTAAAATGTGTAGAATTAAAGCGCAATTTCAATGGGACCCACCATGTGCCACATGTCAGCTCTAAAATTCACAGGCAGAGGGGTGTGGAAAAAATTCAAATTTTTCCATTTGTTCAAAAATGCCAAAAAGTGAAAAATAAGCCCAAATTTGTTCCCAATCATAGTTTGACGCGTCGCAGATCAAGGGCAACTGTGCATTTTCATTTTTTGCCACCATTTTTGCTCCAGGAAGCTTACAATCATGAATTTTGCATCAAAATTCATCAAATTTATAGTGATTTTGTGTCGTTTTAGCCTTCCAGGATCATTGGCATCACTTTCAGAGCTTAATTCTTTGATTTCAGGTTTTTTGTAATAAATTTTTACTCAGCCCAAGAAAAAACATGAAATGTCAAAATCAAAAGTTGCAAAGTTAGTTTTAAAAGGTGAAAAGATAAAAATGATGAGTAAAAGGTGTTTGCATGCCTCAATGATGAAAAATATACCTCCAAGATGGATAATTATCCCGATATTTGTAATAATTTAATCTTTTGGGAACACCTGGCAACCTACGAGTGTTTTTCTATTTGATGTCATTTTCATTGAATCATGAAGAATTGTTGTAACAGAATTAATCCCATGGAATATTCTTTTCTTGGGAAAGAAGGCTCCAAGATGGCCAGAGATATATAATGCATTTTGGAGATATTGAAAGTGGTTGGGAATTGAGATTCATGAGAAAAATTTCTGAGAGAAATTTCATTTTCTAAGAAATCCACCAAAGAACCATGTTAATGTCACATGTGTTGGAAATTCATTTATGTGAGTTGGTTACAAGTGTATAGCCATCACACAGCTCTGAGATTGTTCATGTAACTCTCCCTTGCTATTGAATCTAACAAGTTTTGAATTAAATATATGTTTTCTTTAAGTAATATGGTGTCCGTTATCATTTTTAAATGCCTGCAAATAATTTTTATTGTTCTTGTTGCAATCTTACATTGAAAGTATTTAGAAATCACATAGGATCTCCATTTCTGGTTGATAGTTTAATGGCATTTGCAATCTCATATTCAAAAGATCCTTCATTTGATAAGGAGATAAACAAATTTAAAATCACTTTACCTTCCTTGACTACAGAGATTTCTTGTAAGCCTTTGGGGGTACCTTAGGCGTGGTTTGATCAAGGATTTTTTTGTTTAATTGAGTTCTTTGTTTCAAGATTTTGTGGTGAGTTATCAAATATTGTGTGAAGAGTGCAACTTGGGCTTCCATTTGTGCCTCTTCTGGTTGAAAGAAAATACTGATTATTTAAGGCATTTCATCTGATAGTTGTTCAAGTATTGTAGAGATTGTCAAAGATATGATGTATCCCAGTTTTTCTTGTCAATCCCCCACCAAAAATCATCTAAACAAAAAGTATCCTATCATGTAATACCCTTGATTTGCATTTGTATACCCACAGAAGATCAAAATCCTTTTGCAAAAGTATGCATAACAGATCAGGATTTCCAATGTCTCTAGTAACCTTTGCCTTGTTTTGAGAACATACCCATATTTTGAGAAGTGACAAATTATGAGAGTTAACATCTAGGGTGTTGATCATGTTTTCATCCAGGTCTCCATCAAATAATTTCAAGCAAAGATAAGGACATATTCATCTCATTCACCATTACCAGGTTACAAAATAGGTCCTCTTACCTTGGTTGCAAGGCATAACCTAAAATAGCTAGGACAAGATGAAGTCCTATTGGAGTTCTATCCATTTCTCCATAAACCTGAGTGCCAGCTAAACCATATCCCTGGCTACCAATGATATAAAACATGGTCTTATCTGTCTTTAAGCTCCATGACATATCTATGGTGCTAGTCAGATTGAAAAGGAGAAATAAAGTGGATACCAATACGAGTGGCACCATTGATAGGGAATTCTTTAAAGTTCTTGGTGTTTTTGAAGTGTTTGAAGAGTTTGAGCATTTGTGTATTCAAGTATTTGAGCTCCTACATTGTTAAAATATCATTCTATGCTTTAGATCTATAGGTTTTAAAGAAGGATTTCAAGTTTTGTCTTCCCTTTTTTCATTTCCTAGTAGTTCATACACTTTGGGTACATTGTGACTCATTAATTTAAGAAGAAGAAGGTTTGATTTATAAGGCTTTGTAACTTTTTCAGTGCTAGCAAAAATTTGACAGATTATTTGGTGCATTTGCACAACTAGGGTGAAAATCATTAGTGGTGACTCCATGCTGATTTGATATTTAAAATCCCAGTTTTCTTACCTTTCTATCATTTACTTTTGTGTTGTTAAACCCCTACAAAATTGGAAAGAAGAAGATCTTTCTTCATTAAGGATTCTTCTAAGAAGTTGTTTACAGATTCAAGAAACGCAAAGCTAGATGGAAGAAAGGTGTGTAAGGTTGTTGGAGACTTGACTGCAAGAAAGGAGATCCCTATTGTTGAGTTTGAAAGTGAGTAGCCTATTATTGAGGACTGCAATTCTTCTTTAAGTGGATCTGATTCAGACAATCCTATTATTGATTTGAATTCCCCGTCAGGTGAGGGACCTTCTTAAGAATTTGAAAGCCTCGCTCCTAAATTGGCTTCTATATTCTCTAAATTTGTTAGAGATCATCAAGAAGGAGAGCCCTTAAGAGAGATCTGTATAGAAGTTTTCATTCCCATTCCCCAAAGACCTCTCACTCCTCATCAGCTTGTTTCACCTCCAAGATCACCCCCACCAAACAATATGGCTTAGCCTATAAATCCATTTTTTTTAACACCCTTGGTCCTATAAATTTTAGAGGAATGGATGGTTACCTAAATGCTATCCCACAAGATGTCAGAAATAGGTTGCTAGAATTCCAGGGTAACAATGCTATTACTGGTGATTAGCATCTCAAACTTTTTGATAATATGATGGAAGATTTTGAGATAGAGTTTGAGGATGTATATTTCAAATTGTTTATTCATACACTAGAAGATGATGCTAGGGATTGGTACAATGCTCTACCTGATAATTCTATTGATTCATGGACTGAAATGAAAAATGCATTCAGGTTGCAATATGGTGACAAGACTAATCCTAGATTTCTTTTATCTGAGATGGAAAATATCAAGAAGAACCCTAATGAATAAGTCCATTACTTCAACACAAGGTCTAACAAAACTTTGAGAAGGCTATCTGTTGGTTTGAGGCCTTGTGATGAATCTTGTTTAATCAAATATGCAGATGCATTTGATAAGAAGGCAGCCTATTACCTAAGAGACAAGAGACCAACCAATCTAAGACATGCTTTCACCATGCCACTTCAAATTGAATACAACATCAAGGCTGTTGGGAAAGCTCTCAAGAGATATGGTGTAAAATTGATAAACCTTGAAAAACCTCAAGCTTGAATAGGTGTTGATTTAGAAGAGGTTGTGAAAACTTTGGTAGGGGCTGTCAAAGAAATCTCATACAAGTTGGCAAGAGCTCAGAAGGGAATTGGGCAGACTTCACGAGGTCAGCCTAGGCAGCAAGCACAAGATAGATTTGGCAATCATACTAGGGGTGATCAAAGACAAGATGATAGAGGTAAAGGACCTATGGGAGGGGGAAATAGACAACCACAAGAATGTGAAATTAGATTGGTTCCTAACCCTCTAATTGCCAGGGTTGATGTTGTTGATGAATTTTCTGATATGGATTGGTGTGATAGATGTTTTATTCCTCATCCTCCATGTGAAGTGGACCAATAGGTTGATGAAGCTGATAATGAGGATGGAACTAATGATGATATTTGCATGATGGGTTTTTCTTCAAGCTTACAAGAAGGAGCAACATCTACTGAAGTAATAAGTGCTAGAACTGCTACTACCTTTTTGGATTGCATCAAATGGGTACAACTCTTTCTCCCCCCTCAAGCTCTTGATGTTGATGTAGTGCAGGATTTTGAAATTCCTAACAATGAATTTGAATACTTAAGAGCTTTGATGATTAAGAAGTATGATGGTGGTATCCCTTCGGAGGAAGACAATTCTAGAAGAATGTTATTGTAGCTCAAGAGAAAGACTATAACACTAGAATAAAAGTTGTTAAGGGAGTTGAGCCTAAAGCCAAACCTAAAACACCCTTGCTCACAAGCATTCCAAAAGAAGCTCCTAGGTGAGAAGATCCTAGGTGAGAAGCACCTATCAAAATTTCTGTTGTCCCAAACAAAAAATTACAGTCTTCCTCATGCCCAAGCTGCCAAGAATCCACTGTCATCTAATGAATCTTCTTGTCTCCCTTCCAATGTTGTTTTGCCAAAGAGTTTTCCCTATGACATAGCCCAAGTATTGAGCCAAATTAAAGTGAGTGTTCCAATCATTGAGTTGCTTAGAATTCCTGAGAATAAGAAGAGAGAATTTGAGTACTTGGGGTTGAAAGAAGATAAGATCACTCTAGGCAGAAATGTAAATGTTGTTGAGACTCCTCCTCAAACCATTGCTGACCTTGAAACACCACTAGCAGTAGAAGATATTGTAGAGACACTTGAGGTATATTTGGGGACATCTTTTGTTGATTCACAATTGAATCTTGATCCATTTTTCACAACTTTGATTATAAAGGATAGGCTACTTCACAATTGCATGTTTGATTCCGGTGCATCATGTAATGTAATGCTTATAGAAATCATGAATGAGTTGGATATCAAAGTGACAACATCCTATGGAAAGTGTACTACTATGGACTCAAGAGAAGTTCCAGTAGTTAGTTGTGTAAAAGGTTTGGTTGTGTAGCTTGCATCTTATCCCGGGAGGAATTTAAAATTGGATGTTGTGATTGTTGATTGCCCTACCGAATGGGGTGTGATTTTTTCAAGAAAATGGGCTACAAGTGTTAGAGGGAGTGTCTAAATAGATATGTCTTTTGCCAACCATTCCTATTGAGGGAAGCCTATTCAAGATCTATGGAGAAAAGAAAATTTTGCACCTAATTGAAGATCCCAACAATACTTCTTATGAAGTGTTGTTTGTTGATGTAGATGCTGAGAATTTCATTAGGTTTGCTCATGGAAAATAAAATAAGATGGACACATCAAAGTGATTTGATATGGTATGTTCTCCTTGGACCTTTTTATTTGATGGAGCTTTCTCTAGATTTGGAAATGGTGTTGGTGTAATTCTGATTTCTCCTAGCTTGAAAGAATTTCTTTTTTCCTTCAAGCTTAATTTTGAATGTACTAACAACATTACTGAGTATGAAGCCTTGTTGTTGGGTTTTAGAATTACATGGAAGTATGGTGTCAAGGACATCATTGCAAAGGGAGATTCAGAGCTAGTTGTCAAAAAAATAAGAAAATTGTATGCTATAAAAAATCAACGGATGAAGCAGTATAAGCATGCAGTTTCGAATCTAGTTGAGATGTTTGATTCCTTCAATATTATGCACCATGATAGAAGTTTGAATGCTGCTGCTGACAAGTTGGTAGTGTTGGGGTCAAGATATGGAGTTTTCACCATTTCACCTTATTGTGATTACAATGTTGAAGTGTTGACTAGGCCAGCTATCCCTGACAACATCAAGCATTGGCAAGTGTTTGATGATGATTCTCAAGTGTAAAGGTTCTTGAAAAATCAAGGTGAATTTGTAGATCAGCATATTGATTGGGAACCAATGGTGTGTATGACTGAAGGAAGAGAGACTTTGTTTGGAAAATATATCATCCAATTGAAAAAAAACACCATTCCTAGAGGTCTTGTTGCACTTGAGTCAAATTTTAACAATGTTGATTGCATCGTAAATAGAAACATGTCTGCCTCAAGGGATGTGGAAGAGCATAACTTGGGCACAAAGGAAAAACCAAGAAAATTTTGGTTGGGCAGCAATTTAAACAAGGAAGAAAAACATTCCTACCTCTAATTGTTGAAACAATATCAAGACTGCCTTGCCTGGTCATATTCAGAGCTGAAAGCATATAGAGAAGACTTGTTTCAACATGAGATTCCTCTTGAAACAAATTCCAAACCATTTAGACAAAGGCAAATGCAAATTAATCCACTCCTCTCCATGAAAATGCAAGATGAATTAAAGAAGTTGAGAGATGGAGGTATTATTCAGCCCACTAGATATTCATCATGGGTTGCAAACCTTGTGCCAGTCAAAAAGAAAAATAGAGATATCAGAATTTGTGTAGACTTTAGAAATATGAACAAAGCATCCATGAAGGACAACTATCCCTTGCCAAATATGGAAAATATGTTACAGCTTGTGACAGGGTTTGAGTTGCTTTCTACATTGGATGGTTTCTCCAGAACAATCAAGTGGTAGTCAAAGAATCAGAAAGAATTAAAACAACATTCACTCCACATTTGGGAAAATATTTTTTTGTTGGGATGTCCTTTGGTTTGATGAATTCTAGTGCCACTTTTCAAAGAGCAATGGATGTTTCTTTTTCTGGTTACATCAATGACTTTATTACAGTTTACCAAGATGATGTGATTGTGTTTTCAAGGCAGAGAGGTGATCATTTGTAGCACTTGGAGAAGATGTTGATCAGATGTAATAAGTATGGAATTTCTCTTAATCCAAAGAAGTGTCATTTTGGAATTTAAAAGGCCAAGTTGCTTGGTCACATTGTGTCAAAAGATGGTGTTATGATAGACCTTGAGAGAGTGGAAGCAATCAACAAAGTACCCATCCCAAGAAACAAGAAAGGCATCCAATCTTTCTTTGGTCAAATTAATTTTATTATAAGGTTTGTTTCCAACTTTGCTGACTTGACTCTTCCAATCACAATCATACTATGGAAGGACCAAGTTATCATGTGGGAGGAGGCTATCATTCAAGTTTTTGAAAGAATTAAGGATGCACTTAAACATGCACCTGTTTTAGCAGCCCCAAACTATAAGAGGCCTATCTAAATCTTTTCCTTTGCCTCTGAATATATCATTGCTTTTGTTTTACTGCAAAAGGATGAGAATGGGGTTGAGAAACCTATTGCCTTCTTTAGTAAGGGTTTAAAAGTAGCTGATCTAAAGTATACAATCATGGAGAAACAAGAATTTTCCTTAGTGAAAGCAACAAAGGTTTTTAGGCCTTATATATTGATTTCAAAGGTTATTGCTTATGTTCCCCACACCATGGTGAAAGACGTCTTATCAGAGATGGAGATATCAAGCAAAAGATGTAGGTGGGTGAACAAGTTGCAAGAGTATGATATGGACATCCAAATCAAAAAGTTAGTAAGCATTTTGGGTCTTGCTAAGCTCATGGCTAAGAGCAACTTGCAGAATGTGGAAGTGAATCAACTAAAGGAAGAAAGGGTATATGTGCTTGCAAAGTTTGTAAGTTCTGAATGGTACAAAGATGTGATATTCTACCTCAGACAACTGTGCTACCCTAGTCACTTAAATAAAAATCATAAAAGAGCCCTCAAGCTAGCTTCTCAAAAGTATATCATCACAGACCTTAGGCTGGCTTGGAAGAACCCTGAAGGTTCCCTCTTGAAATGCATAACTGAAGATGAAGCTCTCAAGATAGTTAGTAATTTCCATGGGGGAGTTTGTAGATGACACTTTGCTAGAAGATTAACAGCACATAAGATTTTGAGAGTTAGTTATTAGTGGCCTAATCTCTTCAAAGATGTAACCCAGATGGCTAGAAAATGTGATAGTTGCCAATGTTTATCTGAAAGAATAAAAGCTTCAAGCTCCCTTTCTTTGTAGCCTATATCAATTGAAGCTCCTTTCAAGCAATGGGGGATGGACTTCATTGGTGAGATTTCAGATCCTTCTAGTGCAGGCCATAAGTGGATTCTTGTGGCCATTGATTATTTTAAAAAGTGGGTTAAAGCAATCGCATCTAAGAAGGCAAAAAACCAAGTTGTAATGGACTTCTTGTTGAATCACATCATATGCATATTTGGAGTCCTAGTCAAGATTGTAGCTGATAATGCCATGTGCTTTAGAGCCAAACCTTTAATGGCAATATGTAATGAATATGGAATCAATCTAACTTATTCTTCAAACTATAACCCCCAAGAGAATGGACAAGCTGAGTCCAACAATAAGAACTTGTTGAAGATCATTAGAAGAACCTTGGAGCAAAACAAGAAGAAATGGGGTGAACAATTGAAATTTGCAGTTTGGGCTAATAGGATAACTCCTAAAAGAGCTACTGGTAAAATCCCATTTGAATTGGTGTATGGAACTCAGGATTTTTTGCCCTTGCACCTGTAATTATCTTCATTTCTGTTTGCCCAATAGTTGGAAGATCAAGAGCTTGGCCCATATGAATCAAGGATCAATCAGATTATTGAGCTTGATGAGGAGAGAAGAGCATCCCATCAAACCCATGTCATATTTAGGGAAAAATTGAAGAGATTGTTTAATAAGAAGGTCACTCCTAGAGCCTTCAATGTTGGAGATCTGGTCTTGTTGTGGGATAGTAGGCATGAAGACAAGGGCGAGCATGAAAAATTTGATGCATTATGGATGGGCCCTTACTTCATTGATATCCAAATTGGTGAGCATAACATTTTTCTCAAAGACTTAGATGGGGAATTGCTGGAGATGCCTGTCAATGGAAGACATTTGAAACATTTCTTGGATTAATCCCCAAATTTGAGGTATGCACATCTTGTACAGTGTATAATGTTTTGTTTTTCCTCTGTTTTTTGTGTTTTGTTAGTTTTATGGTTTGCCTTGCTATGTGGTAGCCATTTTTGTTAGGTTCTCAGCTGGTTTTTTATGATTTTGGCTCTTGACTTCTTTTCCTAATGGATATTTTGGCACTTGGTCTATGTTTTCTCCTTGTGGCACTCACTGGGAGTGCCCATCCCCAAGCAAGAGCCAATGTTGGTGCCATTTTTGAGCTTGCACCATGTTGTCCTAAAATTTTCAAATCTATATCTGCTCAAAAATGTTTTACCATTTGAATTAATGGTCTAAATTTCTTCCCCTCCAGTTGAATGCTTTAAAATGCTCCCAAACTTGTTGTTAATTTGAAGGAATATTCCAAGTTTTCCCTTTTTTATGCCCTAGATCTTCCAATTTTGAGGGTTGTGTCATTTTTTCCCTTTGCCAGACCATGGAAAAATCAAATTTGATCAATTCATAATTGTTTATATTTGAAAATTAAATCTCAAGGTTGAAAATGTTGTAAAATCATGCTTCAACTGACTCAAATTTGAAAAATATGCCATCCTCGGTAAAAAAATTGAATACTAGGCATCCCTAGAATTGTTTATGTTTTAATGGTCAGATGGGTGTATTTTAGGCATCAAATTATGGCTGAGATATCATAGGGCACGTGGCATCTTCTAATTGGCTGAAGAAAGGTGGGAAGGCACTCTAATTTTTCATTTTTCTCCTTTTCAAGCAAATGGGGCATTTTCGGGCCCAGGGACCCATTTTTTCAAAATTTTCCTATGTGGCATGTTTTGATTGGCAGGCAGGATGGCGGGTGGTTGGATTCCCTTAAGATTTTTAGACCTTACTTTGCAAAATTTCTAAAAGTCAAATTTTGGCCCAAAACCCCGCAACCAATCACAAGAGGACACATGTCCTAAAAGTTTCAAAATGGAAGTGTGGGCCGATAGGGGGACTTAGAGTTTTTTGGCTCTAATTTTATAAAGTTTCAAAATCAGTTTTTCCCCCACTCCAATCAAAGTGATGGACACATGGCAATCATAGTAAGTGCAGAGGCTGAGTCAGTGCGTGCCGGTGGAGGGAAAAGGAGATTTTTTCCCTTTTTCACAAAAAAAGTTAAAGTAAATTTTTGGCCCGAAAGCCCACGACCAATCCAGGTGAGACACATGTAACATTTTAAGGGTCAAAGAGGGACGCAGGTCAATGTTGAATTTTGTGAATTTTCAAAAATTTGTAAAGGAGGTTTGAAGGAAGAAATGAAGACTTGGACTCGCAGCGACTAGGAGGGCGCCACGTGGTAGTGATAGTTTCAGAGGTGTAGGCCCATGGAGACAAAGTGGAGAATTTTCCCTTGGCTTAAAGGGAGTAAAATGAAGAGTAAACCTGTGGGTCGTCGAAAAATGAGAGATGGACGCGTGGCAAAGGGCATGGCGGCTTAGTAGGCTGGTGGAGGTAGGAGATATTTTTTTCCCTTTTTCTCAGAAAGAGACTCAAAATCAAAATTTTAAGCGTTGGCCCGCTAGCGAATAAGAGAATGCGACATGTGGCAAGGTAGAAATTGGAGGTGCAGGCCCGTGGGGCAAAAAGAGAAAATTTTCCCAATTTCCAAAAAGGGTCAAAATGTGCAGAATTGAAGCCCGATTTCAATGGGACCCACCATGTGCCACGTGTTAGCTCCAAAATTCAAAGGCAGAGGGGCGGGGGAAAAGGTCAAATTTTTCCAGTTTTTCAAAAATGTCAAAAAGTCAAAAATAAGCACTGAATTTGTTCCCAATCATAGTTTGACACGTAGCAAATCAAGGGCAATTGTAGCATTTTCATTTTTGGCCACCATTTTTTCCTCCAGGAAGCTTGGAATCACGAATTTTGCATCAAAATTCGTCAAATTTATAGTGATTTTGTGTGGTCTTGGCCTTCGAGGATCATTGACATCACTTTCATGGCTTAATTCTTTGATTTGAGGTGTTTTTGTAATAAATTTTTACTCAGCCCGAGCAAACACGTGAAATGACAAAATCGAAAGTTCCAGAGGTAGTTTCAAAAGGTGAAATGATAAAAAAGATGAGAAAAGGGTGTTTGCATGCCTCAATGATGAAAAATGTGCTTCTAGGATGGATAATGATCCAGATATTTGTAATGATTTAATCTTTTTGGGCACACCTGGCAACATGCGAGTGTTTTTCTGTTTGATGTCATTTTCATTGAATCATGAGGGATTGCTGTAACAGAACTTGATCCCATGGCATATTCTTTGCTTGGGAAAGAAGGCTCTAATGATGGCATAGAGGTATATAATGCATTTTGGAGAAATTGTAAAGTGGTATAGGAGATTGAGATTCACGAACAAAATTTCTAAGAGAAAGTTCATTTTCTGAGAAATCCACCAAAGAACCAGGTCAATGTCTCATGTGTTAGGAAATTCATGTATGTGAGTTGGTTACAAGTGTATAGCCATCACACAGCTCTGAGATTGTTCATGTAACTCTCCCTTGATGTTGAATCTAACAATTTTTGAATTAAATGTGTGTTATTCTTTGGGCAATATGGTGTCTGTTATCATTTTTAAATGCCTACAAATAGTTTTTAATGTTCTTGTTGCAATCTTGCATTGAAAGTATTTAAAAATCACACAGGATCTCCATTTCTGGTTGATATTTTAGTGGCATTTTCAATCTCATATTTAGAAGAGCCTTCATCTAATAAGGAGATAAACAAATTTAAAATCACTTTACCTTCCTTGACTGCAGATATTTCTTATAAGCCTTTGGGGGCACCTTAGGCGTGGTTTGATCAAGGATTTTTGTGTTTAATTGAGTTCTTTACTTCAAGCTTTTGTGGTAAGTTCTCAAATATTGTGTGAAGAGTGTAACCTAGGCTTCCATTTGTGCCTCTTCTAGTTGAAAGAACGTCCTGATTATTTGAGGCATTTCATCTGATAGCTGTTCAATTATTGTAGAGATTGTCAAAGATCTTATCTATCCCAGTTTGTCTTGTCAATCCCCCACCAAAAATCATCTTAAACAACAAAGATCCTATCATGTGACTATCCCTTGATTTGCATTTGTGTGCCCACAAAAGATCAAACTCCATTTGCAAAAGTATACATAACAGATCAGGATTTCTAATGTCTCTAGTAACCTTTACCTTGTTTTGAGAACATACCCATGTTTTGAGAAGTGAAAACTCATGAGAATTCAGATCTGGGGTGTTGATCATGTTTTCATCAAGGTCTCCATCATAGAATTTCAAGCAAAGAGAAATACATCTTCATCTCCTTCACCATTACAAGGTTACAAAATAGGTCCTCTTACCTTGGTTGCAAGGCACAACCTAAAACAGCTAGGACAAGATCAAGTCCTAATGGAGTGCTATCCATTTCTCCATAAACTTGAGTGCCAACTAAACCATATCACCGTCTACCAATGACATACAACATGGTCTAATCTGTCTTTAAGCTCCATGACATATCTATGGTGCTGCTCAGACTGAAAAGGAGAACAAATTTGGATACCAACACTTACCTTTTATGTTGTATTAAGGGAGGAATAAGAGTTGAGGGAGGAATAAGAATATTTAATGAGGCATAATATTATTTTTGATATATGATTTGAGTTTCTTGGAGGATTTAAGGTTGGAACTCAACACCTTTGGCATGCATAAGTGAATCCCCATGTTTCTTTTCGCTCTCTTTTCTTCATTATTGAAGCTTTGTGCTTGGAAAACTTACATGTTTTTTGTGATTTTGGTATTGTGCTTATTATGTTGAAAGTTATTAATTGTTGGTTTTGGAAGCCATGTAAAGTTGTCTTAGATGGCTTATAACCCTTATTGCTTCATTGTTTGGGATCACGGGCCAATGAGGAAGAAGTATTCTCCTTCTAATTGGATTATTGGATGGGTGGAGAGCATTGCCTACTCCCCTATTTTGTTGTTGTGTTAGATTTTTGAGAAAATGGTGGAGCTCAAGTGAAGTCTTGGACATAGTTGCACTTTGAAGAAGACAAGGAGAGATCCTACTTTTGTAAAATATTTTCCATGTTGTCTCCACTTAAGTTGAGGGCTTGTAACTTGCATTTTAAAGGTTTAAAATTATTGTAAATTTTTTATGAAAGGTTGATTTGTATTCATATTTGAAAATGTATGTATATTTATAAAGTACGAAAAATAAATTATATTTGGTGATGTAATAATCCCTTCAACTTGTATACTTTACTAAGAGTTCATTGAATGAAAAAATTGTATTTTAAATGGGTTTGTTCTTGTAAAATGAAACTATCAAGTATTGTATTATTTACATGAAGTAAGTACCTTGAAATGGTTTCAGAAATGAAAATGAATCTCTCTCAATCTAAGATTATATTCAACTTAAATATTTACATCAAAATTTTAATATGTTTCATTTTAAAATATTGGTGTTCTTGTATGAAAATACACTTGTTTTCTTGAAATGGATTTCATTTTCTCTATTGTGAAAGAAACAAATTAGTTTCTCATTTTTATTTAAAAAGTAAGCATATTGAAAATGTTGAAAATATAGTTACATCTCATATTATCTTATAAGAAAGAAAATAGATGTTTAGATTTATTAGAGTAAGGAAAAATCTCCTCGCTAAAAAATCTATTAGTTCCTAACTTTACTTGTATGTCAAGTGGATAGAAAATATTTTCCTCTTGTTTTACATTTCACAATTCAAATGGGTTCATGTGAATGCTTTTATATATATATATATATAAGCCGAATGGCTTAGGGTATGAAATCTTTTATTAAAAAAAAATTAGTGCCCACATAAGCTGCGGTTGCTGTATTATTTATTTTAACAAGCACGAATTTACAATGAACACTATGCATTTGTTTTCAAATGCGGTTGACTTTGGTTAAATATGAATCATAGAAATTATATATATATATATATATATATATATATATATATACACACACACACACACACATAGATGTGTGTGTGTGTGTATAACCCTCGGGTTATTTTAAATGTATCTCTAAAAAATAAGAATATATATATATATATATATATATATATATATATATATATATATATGTATATGTATATGTATACACTCAATCTACTTGTGTATATCACCATTTAAAACAGAACTAAAAATGGGGGAAAATACCCATATGCAAATATGGTAAATGCAAATAAAATACACAGTAACAAATAATATTATGAAAAAAAAGGGGAGATGGTTTCAAATGAAAAAAAATGTGTATATCAATCCATGAGCTTGAGCAACCTTTCCATGGCCTTTGTTCTCCTTCGCCTTCCAAACGTGCAAAATAAAAATGAGAAAATAGTGTGAAAAATGAATAAGAGCACATCATAAGGATGTTTAGGGTTATTATTAATACCTAATGGTTGGGAATCAATCCTACAATTATTAAGTGAGGATATTTTAGTGGGAATATAGTTTAAATTAAATGCATGTGTAATTTGTTAATTAGGCCACTAAAGGGCTGTTAAAATGTTAGGATTAAAGTGTGGCCTTTATTACCCTAGTTAAGTGACCTAAATGAAAGACTTCACATTAATAATTAATTAAATTAATTTTATACATGGGTATTTTAGTAATGCTAAAATAGGGATTCAAATTAATTGAACTTAATTATATGTTTAGGGTAAGAGAGTCCTTAGCCTCAAGGTATTAGCTAAATAAATGACATTTGAATTTTAAGGTTAATTTAATTAAAATAAAATGGGATTATAGCCCAAAATGAGTAAAATAAAATAATACTAATTAATTACTAGTTTTAGTTATGAAAATATTTTGATTGAGAGGAATTTATTAATCATGATTTAATAAAATCTAGTTGGAGGTTATTCTGTTGCAACCCTTTAAAAAAAATTATTTCATAAATTTCTTATCTAACTTTTGGGTTATGTATTGGGTTTCATGCAAGAAAAATTGTGGGTGTTACACTTAGTATAACAGTCGTGGGTTCAATGCTCGAACCCTTGGGCACATTTGGAAACAAAAAATAGATTACCTAGTATCACCTACAATTGGATCACACAACATTACATGATATTTTATAATGTAGAAAAATTAGAAAACTAAAACAAATCCTAGATGATGATAAAATAACTCTTGTCTTTATTTGTACATGAGGCACAAACCAAATGAGGGGATATTTCATATGAAGTTAGATATACCACCTCTAGATAAGGAAGTTTCTATTTTACTACCGCAAATACTACAAACAATATAGGATGTTAATGCAACTATACAAGCTAGATCAGTTCGAGGACAACCTAGCTAATAGGATAGAGAGCCATAAGTGAAGGATCCTTCCCCTTCATGGCATAGTGAGAAGTATAAAGCAGATAACTCCCATATGCAGTCTTCTAGACCAAATTCACCTGAGAGGGGCTATGGAGATAGGGCTATAGTACACAAAGATAGATCTAGGAGCCCTAGGATGAGGGATGATAATGTACAGAGACCAAGGGGTCGATTGACATTAGTTGTAGATCATATTCAAGATACCATAAAGCTACCCATGTCTCATTATGTTGGAAATACATGAGGTTTTCATGTAGAGGCTTAACTAGTGAGCTTGAGTGGATGCCTTAAGCTTTTCCCATGTACTAAAAACATGAAGGCTCAAATTACGATTCATGTTCTAAGGGATACAACAATTATTTGGTGGAGGAGTGAGGAGAAAAAGCTCCATGTAGAATTAGAAACAATTACTTAGGAGATCTTCAAGGAGTGATTAAGGAATAGATACTTATCCAAAAGGTTAATTGACCATAGGATAGAGAAGTTTCATGACCTACGCCAGGCATCTATGATAGAAGCTGAGTAGGGGATTCAATTTCTGGACTTGTTTCACTATGTTGACTACATGTAGGATGCAAATGTTAGGATTCATAGGTTCATTAGGGGCCTAAACTTGGATTTGGGAGGTGCAGTATGCATTCATTGTACGCAGACCTTAGCTAAGGCTGCTGCGAAGGCCTATATTGCAAAGGATACTAGGGAAGAGATGCAGCATGCTAGAGATAGAGTGAGGAGCCATATTCAGCAGATACATGATATTAGGTTGAGGGGGTCAGATCTTCCTCCTCTCAGTAGACATGGTTCAGTATAGTATTCTTTTAAACCACCACAATAGCCACCTCAGTAGCAACAATAGCATACTCGTCTACCATTTATACCCCTGTAGATATTTGATACTCATAGAGTACGGACTATGGGTCCTCCTTCTAGAGGAACCATTAGGACACAGGGAAAAGCTAGAGCTTAGTCAGTAGGTGCTCATCAATAGTGACCACACTAGTTCATGGCAGGATCATTAGGATTTATGGCATAGAACACTAGAGTACCTGTTGGAGCCATAATGTATCGGAAGGGACAAGGTAGTTTTTATAGATGTGGTGTACTTAGACATCATTGGAGAGAGTGACCATATAACCCTAATAACAAGGGTATAACACCTATTTTAGAGCCTACAATCAACAACATGGGACGTAGCCATCAGATTTATGCGGTGGTCAAGAAATTTCACTCAGACAATTAGGGCATAGTGATAGAGAATACATGTTGCATTAGTGGTATCCCTACCTCTATATTGTTTGATTCTAGATCTTCTAATTCTTTTATTGCACCATCATTAGTAGAGCGATGAATTTTTGTGGCACTTAGGTAGGGTCTTAGTTGGGATGTTGAGATGGATTCATAAGCTAATATCTCATTAGATTCCTTAATCAAGTAGTGTGTAATGAACCTAGCACTCTTCACCACTACCTTCACCACTACCTTTGGGTTCTTATTGAGTTATCTTGGGCATGGATTGGTTATCTTCACAAATAGCTAGAGTTAGTTGTTACAGAAAGGTGATATCTTGTACAAATGATTTGGGAGTTGATTTGGTGACAATTGACATTTGGAGACCCATCTCTATTCACACTATTTTATCTATACAGCTTAAGCAATGTACACAGTGTGGATTTTAGTTGTATGTTATTACAGTTAGTGATAGGTCATAGGATGTGGCTAGTGGACCTTCACTTTATGATCACCTCATTTTACAATATTTTTCAGATGTTTTCCCATTGAGCTACCAAGGTTACCTACCCCATGTTAAATAGACTTTCAAATTGATTTGGTTTCGTAAGTGATCATATCTCATGCGCTCTATATAGGATGACCACTCTTGAGCTACGTCAGATCAAGTTGCATTTGTAGGGCCTTCTTGAGAAATTCGTAATTCATCCCAGTGTATCTTCTTGGGGTATACCAGTGAGTTTTGTGAAGAGGATCCTTGCTATTTAATGTGGACTACAGACAACTAAACAAAGTAATAACAAAGAATTGTTACCCCCTTCCTCACATAGATGATTTATTT
The DNA here is from genome assembly GCA_019776745.2 of Taxus chinensis. Taxonomy (NCBI): domain Eukaryota; kingdom Viridiplantae; phylum Streptophyta; class Pinopsida; order Cupressales; family Taxaceae; genus Taxus; species Taxus chinensis. The sequence goes on from CM034155.1 coordinate 433,571,282, forward strand.
GATCAGATGAAGGGTCTGTCATGTTTTATAAGATATATCTTTATTCTAGTTATAATAAGTTAAGGATTGAGGAGAAAAATATCCACAAGACAAATTTCTGCATGAGATATGGCCATTACAATTTCACAAGTGTGTCATTCGGTCTGACAAATGCCCCTACAGTGTTCATAGATTTGATAAATGGGGTGTTCAAGACATTTCTAGACCATTTTCCACTTGTGATCCTTGATGATATTTCCATCTACTCATATATGCGTGAGGATCACGAGGAACACCTTCATCAAGTTCTACAACGTCTTTGAGAGATGGAATTCTACAGGATCTTGGAGAAGTGTAGATTTTTTGAGTCAGAGGTTAAGTATTTAGGCCACATTATTTTTGGGGAACATATTGTAGTTAATCCTTCCAAGATTAGAGTTATCATGGATTACAAAACACCTCCTAGTGTGACCAAGGTGCGTAATTTCATGGGATAGAAAGGTTATTATAGGAGGTTTGTTCAGGATTTCTCTTGTATTGCACATCCCATCACTTCCCTTCCGTGAAAAGGGAATATTTTTTTTCAGTCAAATAGATATGAGAAGAAATTCAGGACACTAAAGGAATCCCTTACGAAAAAACATATTCTAGAAGTGCCAAATCTTAAGGGATATTTCTTTATATGCACGAATTCTTCTTTAGTAGGATTAAGAGGTCTATTAATGCGGGAGGGCTGTGTAGTAGCATTTGAGTCTCAAAAGCTTAATGATTGTGAGATCAATTATCTGACTCATTACCTTGATCTTGCAACGGTTGTGCATGCTTTGGTTCAATGGAGAAATTTCCTTTTAGATAGTAGGTTGATTCCTAGGATAGATCACTTGAGTATTTGGCATCTCTTCACACCGTCCAATCTAAACATACATCAATGGCATTGAATGGAGCTTATATTTGAGTATGACATGGACATAGAGAATCTGAAGGGGAAGGAGAATGTGTTTCTAGATCCCTTGAGTTTTCAGAGACATTTGGCTATGGCTATAACAGTTGGTATAGACTTGAGGACCAGGATCTTATAGCAACTTCCACATGATAGCTTCTATGTTTTAGTTAGAGGATATATCGAGTCTCAGAGACCCCTTGAGTGGAATTTTGATGCATTTATATTGGATGAAAATTATCTTCCTCGGAACAGAGGTCAGATCTATGTATCTAGAGATTGAGGATTGATGTAGGATATCCTTATTGAGGGACATTGTATAACCTATTCATCCCATCCTAGGGTGAAGAAGATGTATGCCACTTTGAAACAGTTGTACAATTAGATAGGGATGTGGAGATACGTAGCCCATTTTGTGTCTCATTATTTGGAGTGTCAGACGGTGAATGATGAGCATCAGCATCTAGCTGGCCTTTTATATCCTCATGTCACACCAGAGTGGATATGGGTCACCATTTCGATGGATTTTATACTAGGGATGCCTATGTCGACATACCACCATGATACCATTATGGTAATGATGGATAGATTGATGAAAGTGGCTCATTTTTATCCAATGAATACCACCTAAATAGCTAGTGCAATGGCAGGAGTATACTTTCATGATATTTTCATATTGCATGGTATTCCACGGAAGATTATTTGTGACCGTAATCCCTTGTACACCTGTCACTTTTAGACTATCATGTAGTATGTTCTTAGGATCAAAATCAACATCATTATAGACTATCACCCTCAAACAAATGGACAAGTAAAGAGGATGAATAAGATTTTATAAGACATGCTTCAGATGTAAACCATGGACCATTAGTCGAGGTGGGAGGATTATTTTTACTTTACAGAGTTTTCCTACAACAATAGTTTTCAAAGATCATTTGGTATGGATTCATTCTAGGAATTATATGGTAGAGAGTGCAGGACACCAATGAGATGGAATAGGTTAGAAGATAGGGCATCTCTTGGGATAGATTTATTACAAAATATCGAGTAGCAAGTTGTCATGATTAGACAGAGATTACAAGATGCTCAAGATGTACAGAAGAAGTATCTTTATCAAAGGAGGACATACTATATTTTTTAGGTGGGCAAGAAGTTGTTTCTTCATGTTAAATCCTAGTTTGACCCAAAATGGGATTGATTAAGGACTACTACAACTAAAGCTCCATTTAGCACAGTTCCACATTCGTTTAGTTTATTTAATTATGAGATTACAAAGAAGAGATCTACCTTCTACACTCATTGTGAACATCTAGATACTACTAAATTTATAGTGTTAACTTGGGTTTTACGATGGTGATGTTGTTGGGTCTTAAAAAAAGTGTCTGTATTATTATGAAAGGAAATGGTAGGTTTACAGGCCATATAAGATCCTATAACTCGTTAGGAAGGCCCATGCCTTCACACCACCACACTCATTTGGTTAAATGTCTCCAAGACATTTAAACAACCCTCCTGCCAAAAGTCTTCACACACCATCCTCTCCAACTGCCACATGCCCAAGCATTCAAAATTTGCTTTATTATTATGTATTTTAATTTATATATATATATATATACTGAATTCTTTCACTTATTTTACTATTATATATATTTCCTACATAATGTCCACCTATAATGTAACACCCACAAAGCTTCACTCAAATTAGAAATGCTTCCCGCTCATGTTCAAGTACACATGTAGCACAAAACCGATATCACAAGAGATCACAATTGTATAAATATCCATTAATCAACGATATGTTGGGGAAGGCATTGACCACATATGGCAACGAGTTGAATCATACCAACCCATCATGAAGCTCTTCACTAACCTTTTCAGGCAAGCCACAACGTAGTACGTCCACAAAATACAACAATATCATAGTCTATAATTAGAGGGCGCGTGGTTCACAGTTTAAACAACTGTGTATCTAAGCATTATGTCCTTAATGCTCCGCACATCATTGTATGAGTTCAACTTTACTTGATAAATAATCTAGTCCTAAGATTACATCTTCCTTGGTTTCACTACCACAGTCTCCTTAAAATTATGTGAAACATTCAGAATCCAATGGGACACTGGGACTGCGTCCCTGCAAGACGGGGATTTAGTTGGAATACTTGGAGTACTGTAAGTGCACAGGTGATCTGTATAAGAATACATGAGCAGAAGGATTTTCTAGAAGACATACTATCTCAAGTCTTCAGTACAACGCATAAATCATTGTACAGTATGCTTCACGCTCTATAGTCGTGTACATTCTACTAAGTTGGGGTCAACTTCCTACTCACGAAACAGATATGATGATTGATGAGTCCCATCACCTAGTTGAGCTGAAACTACTCCAGTGGACATGCCATGATGGCATCAACATGTACATGAAAAGGCTTATCCCAAGAAGGAAAATGCAGAATGGGCACATACGCAGAAAGTATTTCCTTCAATGTCTCATATTTGCTATCTGATTATGCCTCATCCTAATGAAACTTGTCTACGTTGTACTATTCAGTAAAATTGGAATCCAAGTTGTTGCGTGATTAATGAGTTCAGCATATTTGAAGATTCTGTATGAAACAAAAGATGTGTTTACGATTGTGTTACAATGTCGTAAGAGAAGTTTTTCCTCCCTGGAATTATGTTACAATTATTCATATGTATGGTTGGTAGAAAAAAGTTATTCAGAGCTATCAGAGCTATCAGTGTGCAGAATTGGTATCAGAGCTATCAGTTTGTTCGTTTGTAGTTTAAATTGGTATCCAGAGCTGGTTAAAGAAACTTGGAATTAAGTTTATCCAGAGGAATTTGTCTGAAGTCTGCAGAAAAGTGATTTGAGAAGTTCAGCCGTGCGAAAACGCAAGTTTATATAGCAACCCATAGATTGGCAGGTGTGGCTATCGCAACCGTAAGACGCCGTGTGTTAGGCGCAACAGTAAGACGAGTTTTTGCCCGACGATTTTGGTCAATCTCTGCTTCCTTGCTTGTAAGTCCCAAATGGCCGATCTTTCTCCTAGATCTTCTACTGTAGATTCTGAAGACAATCCTTTGATAAACTTGTCTGATGTTTTCTCTGTAAATGAAGAAATAAATATTATTGATGAGTCGAGTCCCACTCCTGAGTGGCGACTTCCTAAGAAATCTTATAATGAGGTATATTCCCATCTAAATAGGTTTCAGTTATTAGCTTCCACGGTCTTTAAGACCAGAGAGTCTGTTATTCAGGTAGCCCAGAGTAACAATTGTGAATATAACATTCCCCTCATTGATAAAGCTGATATTAAGTCCTTAAAACATCAATCAACCTACAAGTTTGCCCATGTAGGCTGTGTCCAGATAGGCATAACACCCTTGTTCAGAAGAGGTTTAAATGCCAGTATATTATGTTGTTTGATGGACCTTAGGTTTGACAATTTTAAAGATAGTTTGTTAGCAGCTGTACAAACTGGCCTTCATAACGGCCCTATCTCTTTTGAGGTATTCCCTAACTATCCTGTATCACTTACCAAAGATGACCTTCTACAGGATGTTCTCAAATTGCATCTAGCAACAACAGGTTTAAATATGCGCGTAGGTTCTTGTCCCCTAGCCATTCACTACAAAATCATTTACAGACTGGTCAATACCATGAACCCAGCTGTAAAGCATGGCGTGTCCAAGGGCAGTAGCGTGGTGACACACGTGAATTTAGAAACACAGAAGATTGAACCTGAGCTCATATCATGGTCTGATATAAAGGTCCCTAGAGAATGGACCCTTGCAAAGAAGTTTGTTCAGACATCCAGACCAAAGCTAGAAAATGCAACCTCTGTTACAGAGGGTAAAGATAAGGTAACGCTCAGCTTCAGAAGAAATTCTGATGTTGGCACATCTAAGAGGCTATTACCTAGAAGCAATTCAGCCGCCTCTACATCTTCTTACTTCACTGTTGGAGAGACATCTAATCCACAGACAGAGAAGAAAGAAGAAGAAGAAAAAATATTCTTGTGTAGCCATAAGTCTTTGACTCATGATCCATCTACTGACTTTCTATGGTGTTCTGATTGTGAAAAGTTAGTAAGTCAGAAATATGCCCCTGTCAACGGGCCTACAATCAATATGGCTTCTACAAGCACAAGAACTGTTTTCCCTCCTACAGATCAACATGAGTTGATCTCTCCAGATGAAACCCAGAAGGCTGTCTTCTGGTATCAAAGAGCTGTGAACAAGGAGATAGAGCCCTCTGAGAGCTCTAAGATGTTAAACTGGACCAATAAGGCCCTTTTGTCTGTTCACGAAGAAGTAAGTACTCATTCAGAAAAGCTTGCTAGTCTGGAAAGAACTCTAAGAGCAATAGAGTTAAGAAAGAAGGGAGACACTGCAGGAGCTCTGCAGTTACTAAATAATAAAGTTGATAGTATAGAACAATCTGTTAAAAAAGTAGAAACACTAGTTCAAAATGTTTCTACTGACTTGCCAGAAGCAGTATCTCACAGAGTAACAGATTTTGTACAACCATTAGTAGACCATACCATTGGTCTTAAAAGTACTATCATCTCAAGTTCTACACAGACAAATGAGATTATTGAATCAGGCATCTCACAATTGCAGGATGAGAATGAGAAAACTCATTCCCGGATAGATGAGATACACAAGTATCTGTCACATGAGCTTCCAAGAATCCTTCCACGGATTCAAGAATTGAGTCATCAACTGACTCCCAAAAAAGAAGGAGATTGGAGTAAAGCTGTATCCTGGTCTGAAGTTCAGCAACTAGCCAACCCAACTCCTAAGAAGTCTTATAAGGAAGTACTAGAAGAGTACAAACCTCTATTTTTCAAGGATAAAGAGGTTAACATGTTAAGTATAGAAGGTACTGAATCCCATATAGAGGATCCACAGTTTCAACCTCCTGTCTTTGATGAACAAATGGGAGAATCTAGTACTCCAGGCTTCCAAGCAGCCACTAGAATCCAAACACTGCAGCCTAACTTCTACAGAATTGAATGTAAGTCAGTAGCAGAAGTTAAGGAACTTATTCATTCCATGATTGGATGGGGTAACACCCAACAAGAAACTTATGGAAGAACTCCTAAGAACATAGCTGCCACAATAGTCAATGGCTTTGTCGGCATTCTGAAGGAATGGTGGGATCTTCTTCCCAATAAAGCAGAGATTCTAGAAACAGGCTTCACCGGCCTAACAGCGGCCTTGATCAAAGAATTCATCGGCAATATTGACGATGATAAAATGATGAACACAGCGATGTTCCTCCGTGCCCGGTTATGTGATATGACTCGGATCAAAGAATACCAGTGCTTCATGCAGAAGCTTTACTACAGCTCCGGCAACATCAACGACGAGACAATGCGTCTCAGGTACATAGAGTCATTTCCGCCTTTCTTTGCTACTCAATATAGAAGGGCAATGCACGGTATGAAAACTTCTGAACTCAGTTTTGGGCACATTAATCAAATTATAGATCAATGCAATGCTAAAATGTGCAAAGAGAAATGGGAACGCAAACAGGCGTTCAAACACCAGAAAGCTCTGAACAATACTTTTTGTGAACAATATGCACTGGAACCTTTTGGCTGTCCAGATTTAGAAATCCAATCTTCCCGCAAGAAATCTTCTTGTAAAGATTGTCTTTTTTCAAAGGGGAAGGGTGCTTGGCAGCAGAAAAAGAAGAAAAAATACAAAAGGCATAAAGAAAAACACAGAGAGTTCAGAGAAGGAAAGCCCAGAAAAAGATTTAAATTCAGAAGATATAAGCACCTAGGCAAATCATCAAAGTTCAAGCCTACTTGCTACATCTGCAAAGAGGACCATTATGCAAATCAGTGTCCTCAAAGACATACAGCTAAAGGTAAGGCCAAAGTAAACGCCTTATCCCTCAAAGGCATACAGGAAGATGAATATGCTTTTATTTCAGATACTGACAGTCTTTCGTCAGACATATCCTATGCCTCCATAGAAGGTGAACACTGTAATGCAATTCAGCAAGCATCTGAAGACAGTGACAGTACTGAAGACAGCGGGTACAGTTCTGTTCCATCTTTTACTCACTTCAGTATTAACATGGTGTCTAACTTTGTTCACCCTATGATACCGCCAAGTGCAGATCTGCTGAGAAGACAAGTAGAGAGTCTCCAGTCAGTTTATGAAAGCTGTCCCCCGTGGGATACAGCTAGAAAACTGTCTTTGAGCAAAGAACTCAGAGATCTACAGGATCGCCTCATCAGACAACAAGAGCTTGAGCAAAGTCAAGCACAAAGCAGAACAGAACAGCAGTCTGATGTTCCTTTTGAAGCATTTCCTATCAGGCCACCTTTCCAGCAGAGGATCCGGCAGAGACAAGTCCCTATCAGAGGCAGGACAGGACCCTGGCGTGGTCGAGGAAGAGGAATCAGTCCTCCAGTATACTCTTCATATGAAACAGGACAATCCTCCATTGATCCAGCTTCAAAAGAGGTTTACAGAACCTGGAGAAGATCCAGGATTGAGCTACTAGAGAAAGTGCTTGCCAATGCCACAGAAGAATACAGCAAGCTGGTAGCAGAAGAAGAAAGTGAAAAGAAAGATTCTGAAGAGAATCTTGAAGAAACATACCAGAATCTGGCTGGACAAAAAGATCAATCAGATCAGGCAAAGGTATGTACTCTAAGTTGCACCCAGAATCCGTTCATTGCAATAACTATATGCATCCCGCATATTAAGCCATATGTTCTTGATGCTATGATTGATACGGGTGCTGAAATAAGCTTAATCAGACAATATGCCATTCCCAGTGACTGTTGGGTTAATACCCACACAAAGATCAAGTTTGATAAACGGGAAGTTGTCTGTAAATTCATGGCAAAAGTCAAAATAGATGTTGAAGGTAATTCTATTGAATTAGAATTCTATCAACATAATATGGAGAACTATGACTGTCTTCTTGGAGTTGATTTTCTTCAGAAATGTCATACATTCAGCATCTCCCAAGACTTCATAATGTTGTTTCAGCCTCCTGTTCATATTCCCAGGAGATATTCATTTCAGTCCATAGTTCCTTTGCCACAGAAAGTAAAGACTGTTAACAATGCCTGGATACATAAATCTATTTCTAACTGTTCTGTCAGTATTGATGAAATAGTATCCAAGATAAAGCAGAATGTATGCAGTGAAGATCCACATGCTTTTGTTAACAGGAAGAAACATTATTGCTCACTAGATCTGCAGCTAGTCAAGGACAGCAATGGAAATGAGGTCGTGCCAAAGTTCAAGGCACATCACAGAGGTATGCCTCCTGCAGAAAGGAAAGAATGCCAAGGCGAAATCCAGAAATTACTCAAAGCTGGATTTATTCAAGAATCCAATTCGCCCTGGTCTTGCACTGCCTTTTATGTTAATAAAAGGAGTGAGCAGCTGAGAAATAAGAAGAGGTTAGTAGTGGACTACAAGCCACTCAACAAATTCATTGCTGCTGTACAACACCCAATACCTGCCAAGGATGATATCCTCAGAAGAATCAAAGGATCGAAGGTATATAGCAAATTCGATCTGAAAAGCGGATTTTGGCAGATATTCCTGAAGAATGAAGACATGTATAAAACGGCATTCATAGTGCCAGGTGGACAGTATGAGTGGAAAGTACTTCCATTCGGATTGAAGACAGCCCCATCCATTTTCCAAAAGATTATGGATAAAATCTTTGGTGAGTTACTTGATTTTTTAATTGTCTATATTGATGATATTCTCATCTTTTCTAAGTCTCCTAAAGAGCACTTAACTCACCTTGAAAAATTCTATGAGACTGTCTACAAGAACGGGATTTGTCTGTCCCCCTCAAAAATGGAGATCTTCAAAGAGGAAATTGATTTCCTCGGCATTAGAATCAGTTCTGGAACCATTAGTATGCAGCAACATGTTGTGGCCAACATCCAGAACTTTCCTGATCAAATCCTGGAGAAAGTGCAGTTGCAGCGCTTCCTAGGATGTGTAAACTATGTTGCTGGTTTTTACCAGAACATAGCAGCTGACAGAGTACTGCTCAACAAACGACTAAAGAAAGAAGCTCCTAGTTGGACTCAGGAGATGACACAGGCAGTACAAAGAATTAAGAAGCAAGTCCGTGAGCTCCCAGCAATGTCTCTACCAGGACCTGGCAAAAAGATTATTGAATGTGACGCCAGTGAACAATTTTGGGGAGCTGTTCTTAAAGAAAAAGCCGAAGATGATAAAGAAAAGGTATGCAGATTTGCCTCTGGAGCCTTTCAGGGTTCTGAATTAAATTATCATTCTTCGCATAAGGAAATATTGGCTGCAAAGAAAGCAATCAAAGCTTTCTTGTTCTTTGTTCAGAACGAAGCATTCATTCTTAGATCCGACCTCAAGGATTTCAGAAAAAGATTGAATGGCGGTGATCCAGCCAATAAAACTGCTTTTAACAGACTCCAGAGATGGGGTCTTTGGTTCGACAACTTTGAGTTCTCAGTAGAGCATATTTCAGGGAAACAAAATGCTCTTGCAGATTTTGTGAGCAGAGAACTCAATGCTCCAAAGAACATCAGTGTTACACAGGTAATCCATGAATCCCATGGAACAGTATGGGATCACAGGCATGCAAAGGAGCAGATTGATGCATTGGTTCTTTGTGATAACAGAATGTCTCAAGAAGCCCAGACACTTCTTGTATCAAGAAATCTGATAACAACGCAGGAGTACGCTATGTCTGAAACAGAATGTAAGTTCTATGACCCAGACATACCAGGACGTGAATTCCACACTTTGCAGGAACCGATGGTAAAATGTTGTCTCCATTGGCAATGGAGATCATTGTATGCTGTTGAACAACCGGATTTCCTACCAGTCGAAGGTCTCAGGCTTAGACAACTGATACCTAGAAAGGACACTCTGTGGCGGTTCGAATTCTCAAGGATGTGGACTGAAGAGCATCCTTTACATTATGATCTCTGGAACCGGCCTCCCTCTTTAGGGGATAGGAAGTATATTTCTTCACACTTCAAATTTTTCTTGATAAAATATCTTCCTACTAAATTGTCTAACTCTCCTCTTCTCAATGTGCATCCTGACACTGTAAGGAACATTCTCATACAGTGCAAAATACCCTGGTTTGTAAAAGCACATTATTATGTAAAGATTAATCACAGGAACTTTGTTGAAAGGCCGAATGCAACCCTGTGGAGAAGAATTCTGCTACACCATACTATGGTGGTCAGACCGCCTGCACCAGATCAAGATCTACGGATACTGGACCACTATCTGTTTCCAACCAGACCGCATCTGCAGCCCAACAACGATGGAACTGCTCACATCTCTCGTGTCTGGCTAGAACAACATGAACGTCAACTTCCAGGAGCACCTCCGCGACATGATAGCTCAACATCTTCCGATGATGACACTGACCCTCCTGGTCCCTCTGTCCTCTATGATTCTCCTTAGTGCGTTCCGCACTATCTGCTATTATGGCAGGCATGTTGCCATAGCTGTCGGATAAGATTCCATCTTATCCTTTCCGTATGCTTTTGCTTTTTGGCTATCCGACAGGCCTGTTGTCGGTTGTCTTTTTGATAAGATTCGTTCTTATCTTTGCTTTTGTCAGTGCGTGGTGGGCCCATGCATCCTTTAATAAAGCTTTTGTGAGTGGGCTGTACTCACGGGTCGTTTCTAGGAATCTTACCGTTTACCTCCTTTACCGGTTTCCGGTTTCCATTCTCCCGGTGAAAAGCCTTGGAAATGCCTATTTAATAGCGCATCTTCAACTCATTCACTACACTGGGACACTGGGACTGAGTTGGATCACGGGGATTGAGTTGGAATACTTGGAGTGTGTAATACACTGGGTTGGAGAAGAATACATGAGCAGAAGATTCTAAAAGACAGAGTATTCAAGTCTTCAGTGCTAGGCTTATCTTGTAAGTAAGCTATGTTCAAGTCTGTACATGGTCTAGTCCGTGTTAACGGAGATCTAAAATTTATAAATATTGATAAGTTTGAAGAATTCACTGATATATTTGAATGTGATGATGTTTTCGAAGTATTTGTTATGGTTTTAGTAGATCTGTTTGGAGAAGATGCAGAAATAGATATTCTGTTAATATTTGGAACTGATTAAGTAATGGTAGATACTGTCTACGTTGTTCTAGCAGTAGAATTGGAATATAAGTTGTTGGTGATTAAAATTCAGAGAAGGAAAGCCCAGAAAAAGATTTAAATTCAGAAGATATAAGCACCTAGGCAAATCATCAAAGTTCAAGCCTACTTGCTACATCTGCAAAGAGGACCATTATGCAAATTAGTGTCCTCAAAGACATACAGCTAAAGGTAAGGCCAAAGTAAATGCCTTATCCCTCAAAGGCATACAGGAAGATGAATATGCTTTTATTTCAGATACTGACAGTCTTTCGTCAGACATATCCTATGCCTCCATAGAAGGTGAACACTGTAATGCAATTCAGTAAGCATCTGAAGACAGTGACAGTACTGAAGACAGCGGGTACAGTTCTGTTCCATCTTTTACTCACTTCAGTATTAACATGGTGTCTAACTTTGTTCACCCTATGATACCGCCAAGTGCAAATCTGCTGAGAAGACAAGTAGAGAGTCTCCAGTCAGTTTATGAAAGCTGTCCCCCGTGGGATACAACTAGAAAACTGTCTTTGAGCAAAGAACTCAGAGATCTACAGGATCGCCTCATCAGACAACAAGAGCTTGAGCAAAGTCAAGCACAAAGCAGAACAGAACAGCAGTCTGATGTTCCTTTTGAAGCATTTCCTATCAGGCCACCTTTCCAGCAGAGGATCCGGCAGAGACAAGTCCCTATCAGAGGCAGGACAGGACCCTGGCGTGGTCGAGGAAGAGGAATCAGTCCTCCAGTATACTCTTCATATGAAACAGGACAATCCTCCATTGATCCAGCTTCAAAAGAGGTTTACAGAACCTAGAGAAGATCCAGGATTGAGCTACTAGAGAAAGTGCTTGCCAATGCCACAGAAGAATACAGCAAGCTGGTAGCAGAAGAAGAAAGTGAAAAGAAAGATTCTGAAGAGAATCTTGAAGAAACATACCAGAATCTGGCTGGACAAAAAGATCAATCAGATCAGGCAAAGGTATGTACTCTAAGTTGCACCCAGAATCCGTTCATTGCAATAACTATATGCATCCCGCATATTAAGCCATATGTTCTTGATGCTATGATTGATACGGGTGCTGAAATAAGCTTAATCAGACAATATGCCATTCCCAGTGACTGTTGGGTTAATACCCACACAAAGATCAAGTTTGATAAACGGGAAGTTGTCTGTAAATTCATGGCAAAAGTCAAAATAGATGTTGAAGGTAATTCTATTGAATTAGAATTCTATCAACATAATATGGAGAACTATGACTGTCTTCTTGGAGTTGATTTTCTTCAGAAATGTCATACATTCAGCATCTCCCAAGACTTCATAATGTTGTTTCAGCCTCCTGTTCATATTCCCAGGAGATATTCATTTCAGTCCATAGTTCCTTTGCCACAGAAAGTAAAGACTGTTAACAATGCCTGGATACATAAATCTATTTCTAACTGTTCTGTCAGTATTGATGAAATAGTATCCAAGATAAAGCAAAATGTATGCAGTGAAGATCCACATGCTTTTGTTAACAGGAAGAAACATTATTGCTCACTAGATCTGCAGCTAGTCAAGGACAGCAATGGAAATGAGGTCGTGCCAAAGTTCAAGGCACATCACAGAGGTATGCCTCCTGCAGAAAGGAAAGAATGCCAAGGCGAAATCCAGAAATTACTCAAAGCTGGATTTATTCAAGAATCCAATTCGCCCTGGTCTTGCACTGCCTTTTATGTTAATAAAAGGAGTGAGCAGCTGAGAAATAAGAAGAGGTTAGTAGTGGACTACAAGCCACTCAACAAATTCATTGCTGCTGTACAACACCCCAATACCTGCCAAGGATGATATCCTCAGAAGAATCAAAGGATCGAAGGTATATAGCAAATTCGATCTGAAAAGCGGATTTTGGCAGATATTCCTGAAGAATGAAGACATGTATAAAACGGCATTCATAGTGCCAGGTGGACAGTATGAGTGGAAAGTACTTCCATTCGGATTGAAGACAGCCCCATCCATTTTCCAAAAGATTATGGATAAAATCTTTGGTGAGTTACTTGATTTTTTAATTGTCTATATTGATGATATTCTCATCTTTTCTAAGTCTCCTAAAGAGCACTTAACTCACCTTGAAAAATTCTATGAGACTGTCTACAAGAACGGGATTTGTCTGTCCCCCTCAAAAATGGAGATCTTCAAAGAGGAAATTGATTTCCTCGGCATTAGAATCAGTTCTGGAACCATTAGTATGCAGCAACATGTTGTGGCCAACATCCAGAACTTTCCTGATCAAATCCTGGAGAAAGTGCAGTTGCAGCGCTTCCTAGGATGTGTAAACTATGTTGCTGGTTTTTACCAGAACATAGCAGCTGACAGAGTACTGCTCAACAAACGACTAAAGAAAGAAGCTCCTAGTTGGACTCAGGAGATGACACAGGCAGTACAAAGAATTTCTTTATGAGAAGAATGATAATTTAATTCAGAACCCTGAAAGCTCCAGAGCAACCTGCATACCTTTTCTTTATCATCTTCGGCTTTTTCTTTAAGAAAGCTCCCCAAAATTGTTCACTGGCGTCACATTCAATAATCTTTTTGCCAGCTGTCCTGGTAGAGACATTGCTGGGAGCTCATGGACTTGCTTCTTAATTCTTTGTACTGCTGTGTCATCTCCTGAGTCCAACTAGGAGCTTCTTTCTTTAGGGTTTGTTGAGCAGTACTCTATCAGCTGCTATGTTCTGGTAAAAACCAGCAACATAGTTTACACATCCTAGGAAGCGCTGCAACTGCACTTTCTCCAGGATTTGTTCAGGAAATTGTTCTGGATGTTGACCACAACATGTTGCTGCATACTAATGGTTCCAGAACTGATTCTAATGCCGAGGAAATCAATTTCCTCTTTGAAGATCTCCATTTTTGAGGGGGACAGACAATCCCGTTTTGTAGACAGTCTCATAGAATTTTTCAAGGTGAGTTAAATGCTCTTAGGAGACTTAGAAAAGCATGAGAATATCATCAATATAGACAATCCAAAGAAATCAAGTAACTCACCAAAGATTTTATCCATGAATCTTTTGGAAAATGGATGGGGCTGTCTTCAATCCGAATGGAAGTACTTTCCACTCATACTGTCCACCTGGCACTATGAATGCCGTTTTAGAACATGTCTTCATTCTTCAAGAATATCTGCCAAAAGTCCGCTTTTCAGATCGAATTTGCTATAGTTCTTGATCCTTTGATATACTTCTGACGTGAATATCATCCTTGGCAGGTACCGATGGTAAAATGTTGTACAGCAGCAATGAATTTGTTGAGTGCTTGTAGTCCGGACTACCTAACCTCTTCTTATTTCTCAGCTGCTCACTCCTTTTATTACATAAAAGGCAGTGCAAGACCAGGGCGAATTTGGATTCTTGAATAAATCCAGCTTTGAGTAATTTCTGGATTTCGCCTTGGCATTCTTCCTTTCTGCAGGATAGGCATACCTCTGTGATGTGCCTTGAAATTTGGCACGACCTCATTTCCATTGCTGTCCTGACTAAGCTGCTAATCTAGTGAGCAATAATGTTTCATCCTGTTAACAAAAGCATGTAAGGATCATTCACTGCATACATTTTGCTTTATCTTGGATACTATTTCATCAATACTGACAGAACATTAGAAATAGATTTATGTATCCAGGAACATTGTTAACAGTCTTTACTTTCTGTGGCAAAGGAACTATGGACTGAAATGAATATCTCCTGGGAATCATGAACAGGAGGCTGAAACAACATTATGAAGATCTTGGGATATGCTGACCATGTATGACATTTCTGAAGAAAATCAGCCCAAGAAGACAGTCATAGTTCTCCATCTTATGTTGATAGAATTCTAATTCAATAGAATTACCTTCAACATCTATTTTGCACCTTTGCCATGAATTTACAGACAACTTCCGTTTATCAAACTTGATCTTTGTGTGGGTATTAACCCAACAGTCACTGGGAATGGCATATTGTCTGATTAAGCTTATTTCAGCACCCGTATCAATCATAGCATCAAGAACATATGGCTTAATATGCGGGATGCATATAGTTATTGCAATGAACGGATTCTGGGTGCAACTTAGAGTACATACCTTTGCCTGATCTGATTGATCTTTTTGTCCAGGCCTGATTCTGGTATGTTTCTTCAAGATTCTCTTCAGAATCTTTCTTTTCACTTTCTTCTTCTGCTACCAGCTTGCTGTATTCTTCTGTGGCATTGGCAAGCACTTTCTCTAGTAGCTCAATCCTGGATCTTCTCCAGGTTCTGTAAACCTCTTTTGAAGCTGGATCAATGGAGGATTGTCCTGTCTCATATGAAGAGTAAACTGGAGGACTGATTCCTCTTCCTCGACCACGCCAGGGTCCTGTCCTGCCTCTGATAGGGACTTGTCTCTGCCGGATCCTCTGCTGGAAAGGTGGCCTGATAGGAAATGCTTCAAAAGGAACATCAGACTGCTGTTCTGTTCTGCTTTGTGCTTGACTTTGCTCAAGCTCTTGTTGTCTGATGAGGCAATCCTGTAGATCTCTGAGTTCTTTGCTCAAAGACAGTTTTCTAGTTGTATCCCACGGGGGACAGCTTTCATAAACTGACTGGAGACTCTCTACTTGTCTTCTCAGCAGATCTGCACTTGGCGGTATCATAGGGTGAACAAAGTTAGACACCATGTTAATACTGAAGTGAGTAAAAGATGGAACAGAACTGTACCCGCTGTCTTCAGTACTGTCACTGTCTTCAGATGCTTGCTGAATTGCATTACAGTGTTCACCTTCTATGGAGGCATAGGATATGTCTGACGAAAGACTTTCAGTATCTGAAATAAAAGCATATTCATCTTCCTGTATGCCTTTGAGGGATAAGGCGTTTACTTTGGCCTTACCTTTAGCTGTATGTCTTTGAGGACACTGATTTGCATAATGGTCCTCTTTGCAGATGTAGCAAGTAGGCTTGAACTTTGATGATTTGCCTAGGTGCTTATATCTTCTGAATTTAAATCTTTTTCTGGGCTTTCCTTCTCTGAACTCTCTGTGGTTTTTCTTTATGCCTTTTGTATTTTTTCTTCTTTTTCTGCTGCCAAGCACCCTTCCCCTTTGAAAAAAGACAATCTTTACAAGAAGATTTCTTGCGGGAAGATTGGATTTCTAAATCTGGACAGCCAAAAGGTTCCAGTGCATATTGTTCACAAAAAGTATTGTTCAGAGCTTTCTGGTGTTTGAACGCCTGTTTGCGTTCCCATTTCTCTTTGCACATTTTAGCATTGCATTGATCTATAATTTGATTAATGTGCCCAAAACTGAGTTCAGAAGTTTTCATACCGTGCATTGCCCTTCTATATTGAGTAGCAAAGAAAGGCGGAAATGACTCTATGTACCTGAGACGCATTGTCTCGTCGTTGATGTTGCCGGAGCTGTAGTAAAGCTTCTGCATGAAGCACTGGTATTCTTTGATCCGAGTCATATCACATAACTGGGCACGGAGGAACATCGCTGTGTTCATCATTTTATCATCGTCAATATTGCCGATGAATTCTTTGATCAAGGCCGCTGTTAGGCCGGTGAAGCCTGTTTCTAGAATCTCTGCTTTATTGGGAAGAAGATCCCACCATTCCCTCAGAATGCCGACAAAGCCATTGACTATTGTGGCAGCTATGTTCTTAGGAGTTCTTCCATAAGTTTCTTGTTGGGTGTTACCCCATCCAATCATGGAATGAATAAGTTCCTTAACTTCTGCTACTGACTTACATTCAATTCTGTAGAAGTTAGGCTGCAGTGTTTGGATTCTAGTGGCTGCTTGGAAGCCTGGAGTACTAGATTCTCCCATTTGTTCATCAAAGACAGGAGGTTGAAACTGTGGATCCTCTATATGGGATTCAGTACCTTCTATACTTAACATGTTAACCTCTTTATCCTTGAAAAATAGAGGTTTGTACTCTTCTAGTACTTCCTTATAAGACTTCTTAGGAGTTGGGTTGGCTAGTTGCTGAACTTCAGACCAGGATACAGCTTTACTCTAATCTCCTTCTTTTTTGGGAGTCAGTTGATGACTCAATTCTTGAATCCGTGGAAGGATTCTTGGAAGCTCATGTGACAGATACTTGTGTATCTCATCTATCCGGGAATGAGTTTTCTCATTCTCATCCTGCAATTGTGAGATGCCTGATTCAATAATCTCATTTGTCTGTGTAGAACTTGAGATGATAGTACTTTTAAGGCCAATGGTATGGTCTACTAATGGTTGTACAAAATCTGTTACTCTGTGAGATACTGCTTCTAGCAAGTCAGTAGAAACATTTTGAACTAGTGTTTCTACTTTCTTAATAGATTGTTCTATACTATCAACTTTATTATTTAGTAACTGCAGAGCTCCTGCAGTGTCTCCCTTCTTTCTTAACTCTATTGCTCTTAGAGTTCTTTCCAGACTAGCAAGCTTTTCTGAATGAGTACTTACTTCTTCGTGAACAGATAAAAGGGCCTTATTGGTCCAGTTTAACATCTTAGAGCTCTCAGAGGGCTCTATCTCCTTGTTCACAGCTCTTTGATACCAGAAGACAGCCTTCTGGGTTTCATCTGGAGAGATCAACTCATGTTGATCTGTAGGAGGGAAAACAGTTCTTGTGCTTGTAGAAACCATATTGATTGTAGGCCCGTTGACAGGGGCATATTTCTGACTTACTAACTTTTCACAATCAGAACACCATAGAAAGTCAGTAGATGGATCATGAGTCAAAGACTTATGGCTACACAAGAATATTTTTTCTTCTTCTTCTTTCTTCTCTGTCTGTGGATTAGATGTCTCTCCAACAGTGAAGTAAGAAGATGTGGAGGCGGCTGAATTGCTTCTAGGTAATAGCCTCTTAGATGTGCCAACGTCAGAATTTCTTCTGAAGCTGAGCGTTACCTTATCTTTACCCTCTGTAACAGAGGTTGCATTTTCTAGCTTTGGTCTGGATGTCTGAACAAACTTCTTTGCAAGGGTCCATTCTCTAGGGACCTTTATATCAGACCATGATATGAGCTCAGGTTCAATCTTCTGTGTTTCTAAATTCACGTGTGTCACCACGCTACTGCCCTTGGACACGCCATGCTTTACAGCTGGGTTCATGGTATTGACCAGTCTGTAAATGATTTTGTAGTGAATGGCTAGGGGACAAGAACCTACGCGCATATTTAAACCTGTTGTTGCTAGATGCAATTTGAGAACATCCTGTAGAAGGTCATCTTTGGTAAGTGATACAGGATAGTTAGGGAATACCTCAAAAGAGATAGGGCCGTTATGATTAAGATAAAGTTTTCAGAAAGAAAACCATCTAAATATGTCAGTAACTTGTTTAATTCGTTTGATTAAAAAGAAAATTTTTCATTTCTCACAAGGTTACTTATTCATACTCAAGATACAAAATTTTCCTTCCTACCTCCTTTGCACAAGGTGACAAGAACAAGCTCCAGTTGAGGGGAAAGTACCATTTATTTTTGGAACTCCAACCTCCTTGTGCAAGGATCAAATGTTTAACAGAAAAATAAGAGAAGATTAAAAAGAAATTTGGAAGAAGTTAGAGGGAGAAGATCGAATTGGATTAATCTTTAAAATATCCTTAGCTATTAGCAAGGATTTAATTGGGCTATGAATCTATCCAAAATGATTAAGTGTTTCACTAGGCTTCACTTGACAACATTGACATAAGTATACAAATTATGTTTTCAAAGGGTGAGAAATATTGAATGGTTTCTAAAAACCCTTGTCACGCTAATAATGACCTTATTATCTTCCAAAATCTGTCATTTATTTAACCTTAATATCCTTTAAGAACACACCATAAAAGGGATAATGTTTATTAGTTTAGCTAGGGGTAGCAATGTATATAATTTTTCTTTACAAAATATAAATTCTTATTTCATCACTTAAGGACTCAAATGTTATCATGTAGATCGCATCTACATTAATTTATTCATATATATATATATATATATATATATACACATACATGTGTGTGTGTGTGTGTGTGTGTGTGTGTGTGTGTGTGTGTGTGTGCATGTATGTGTGTGTGTGTGTGTGTGTGTGTGTGTGTGTGTGTGTGTGTGTGAAAATTTCATTGATACTATGTCCTAGAAGGGATTACAACACAACATGTTATCTCAAGAGAAATTTTTACCATCACTCCTTTGTGAAAACTATACATTTCTAGATTAACTCCTTCCAACGTGATACACATCCCAAAGGGGCAAAAAAATTCTATGGAGCTATGACTATGGAACAAAAGAGTAACAACATTGATCAAGCACCACTATACTATTATTAGGATTCCTATAATCCATTAAAACCACTCATAACAATACGGGATCCCATTTTTTTTATTTTCCATGATAGAAAAACAAGTCAATCTTTCAAAAGTTAAGACAACATTACTCCACAATACATTATACTAAGACACTTACCCTCTTCTAAAATTTCCATGGGACCCTTTCCTGATTTTTACAACATAAAACATATTCGTACAAAAGAACTTCACAAGCACAGTAGTGAGAGTGTACCTGGATGAGATTGTTAGGCTACACAGGATTTCATTGAAGATCATTTGTGACCACGATGCTTTGTAGACATCACACTTCTGGGATACCATCCAATAGGCACCTTCGATGAGTATCAACTTCAGAGAAGCCTATAATCCAAAGAAAAATGGTCACACGGAGCAAGTGAATTATATTTTAGAGGACATGTTTCAAATGTATGTCATGGATCATTAGTCAAAGTGGGAGGAGTACTTATACTTAATTGAGTTTGCATATAACAATAGTTTTCAGAGTTTGATTGAAATGGAACCTTTTTAGGCACTTTAAGGAAGGGAGTACAGGAAACCTTTGAGTTGGGATATATTTGAGGACATACTAAATATTGGACCAACTTTGTTATAGGACATGGAGTAACAGGTTGCTTTGGTCTGACAAAGGTTGCAGGAGGCACATGATAGGAAGAAGAAGCATGCATATTAGATGAGAGTTGACCATAGTTATGAGGTGGGCATGAACGTGTTTCTTCATGTCAGACCTCAGAAGATTCCTATCTATTACAAAAAAGGCTCTAAGTTTTCTCCTAAATTTTTGGGTCCTTTTGAGATCCTGGAGTGGATCTTTCCCTTAACTTATCATCTAGCCTTACCTCCCAGCTTGTCTTGCATGCATGATGTGTTTCATGTATCTGTTCTAAGGAGATATATCCCAGATCCATCTCATGTATTGGATTGGACCACATTGCATGTGTAGGAGTAGGGGAAAATGATGGTGGATGTCATGCATACTTTAGAGCCCAAGACCTTGGGCCTTCGAGACCGAGAGGTTTATTAGGTGTGAGTCTAGTGAGATAGGTATGATGACAATTCTGCTACATGGGAAGATGCTACATTGATAAGAGTCCAGTTTCCACACCTATTTCAATGAATTCCAAGAGGAAGTTGAGTCTAAGGGGAGGGGGATGTATTTCCCACTTCTCTTTGACACTTATTATATTTTTATTTCGATTACTATTTGACTATAAACAAGGATATTATTATGTCATTTTGGGTAGTATGATGTTAAATGATATAGATATTCTAACTATTGATGGATTTTGATTTCAAGCCTTCTGTATTTTGAAAATTTGTATTTTTGTGATTGTTTTCTTGTGTTGAAGGAGTGTTATATATTTTAAAATTTTGTATTGTTATGTGGAAGCATTGTGTTTTTTCCATGAGTTAGATCCATCCTTTATTACATTTTGGTTGGGGCTTAGGGGCCAATGAGGAGGATATTTTCTTCTCCTCGATGGATTATTGGTTAGGTGGAGAGAGTTGACTCTCCCCCATTTTTGTTTTTGTGATCAAGTAAAGACATGGTGGAACTGTTATTGAAGATTTGGGACTTGGAGCACTTGTAGAAGACTAATAAATCCTTCTTGGTGAGAAAAATATTTTTATAATTCCCACATAGGTGGAAGACTAGTAGTCTTGTATTTGAAAGAAAAGTTGTATTGTATATTTTTAAAATTTAGTTGTAATACATTGTTGAAAAGGGAACTCTTTACATTGGAAGAGAATGATTCATGCTCAAAAGAAAAAGGAAATTTCATTATTATTGTAAGTGCTTATATTTTTGTAAAAATGAAGTAAGAACATAGAAGTATAAAACATTAATAATGTATTCTTAGCAAATTTGAATGTGGAATAAAGTTGTTTGTAGTTACTTGAACAAATGGTTGTAGTAGAAATGGAAAGATGCAATAAATTTTAAGTAAGTTATTGTTAGTGAAAAATCACATCACCCCCGAATGGCCTTAGATCTGAGAGGGGCATCCAGTGTGATCTGCATAACATTGGACCATCTCTTTAGCTATGGGACTTGTGAACTTGAGATGGACCTCCAGAGAAGGTTAGTTCCTACTCCTAAAGTACCTACCACAAGCTATTGTAATGTATGAAAACTATCTAATCCTAATCAAACCTTCTAAGGAACCAGGGAGAGAAAGTGCATGAAAAAAAATCCTACACTAAAATGGTAATACACCAGAGAAGGAGGGGTTTCTGGTCACAATCTCAGCTTCCTGAAGTGGAGAGTGGTAATCAATGGAGAGGATGGATAGATGCACCATAGACCACAGATGAAGTTCACAAAGAACACCACTTCAAACCCATTAAACACAATTCTCTGAACCTATAATAGACATCAGAAATATGCACAGTATACCCTGCAGTGATGAGACATAAGAAGATATAATAAAATAATCAAAGGGTGGAAAAAAAGCATCACAAAAAAAAATTATTGCTCCATGAGTTCACACAGTACATCATCAATGGGAAAGAGGAAAGAAAATTCCATTACATAGCCATGAGAGGAGGCTTAGACTCCATATTCTACCCTATGGAAGAAAGAGAGAGGGGTGCAGGAGAGAAAAGATCACCAACCTTTAAAAATATGCCCCTCCTTTACAATATATAGAAGAATGAGAGAAGAAGAGAGTGAAGAATTCAAACCCTACTCCAACCACCCCTACATATGCATTGAATTCACCTACTCCAACCACCCCATAAGCATTGAAATTTTCCTGCAACAATGATGGGTTCCCTAACAGGGACCATGCCTTCACATGTTGTTCCTTGTTGGGAAAGAAGGAGGTCTATCCTTAATTATGGCGGTAGGTGATACACTCAAAAACCTCGAAATAGTAGACTGAAACATGATGGTAGTAGGTGAGTTATAGGCATTGGGAGCTTTACAAAAGGTCCTATCCCACTCAAAACTGAGCTTCCAGTCAAAAGATATGGCTATCTGAAGGAGCTTTGGGTTTGGGGTCTATTCGCGCAAGGTCCACATGGTAGCCCCACACATGTTGAAGATTCAGCCAGCTCTTCTCACTCTTGAAGTTACACTGGATTGACACATGGTGGCTTTCACAATCTCCTCTATGTTCTACCTAAGTCCCTCCCGTTGGCGCAAACATTATGCCTTACCTGAAACACATGGAGATCTGGTGCATGTTTACAGACCACATTTAGATTTGCCTCTTGAAAGAGTGCTGAAGAGGCACGTGGCTCCTTCTATGGAATTTTTCTGTTTCTTTTGTGTTTTTGCTAACTCCATTTTATTTGGCGGGGCCATATGTCTTACCCTGGACACATGGAGGATCAACACTCATTTGGGACCTGCCTCTGGATTTTTCCTTTGAAGTTGCACCAAGCTGACATGTGGAGGTTTTCGTTGATCCTTCTACACTTATCCAATTCAGTGGCTAGCTTGGTCCCCTTTTTTGACTCTAACCACGTGGCAAGCCCACACTCATTTGGGAACCCACTCTTGATTATTCCTTTGAAGTTGCGCTGAGATGACATGTGGAGGCTTCTACTGCTCCTGCATTTAGCTGATTCAATAGCTGGATCTATCCCCATTTTTTACTCTGACCACATGGTGAGCCCATGCTCATTTGGGAACCCTCTCTTGATTCTTCCTTTGAAGTTACACTGATATGACACATGGAGGCTTTCATTGGTCCTTTGACTTAACCGATTCGGGCCTGCTCTTTACCTCTTTTTTAATTTGGCCACATGGTGAGTCTGCGCTTGTTTGGGGACCACCTCTAGATTTTAACCTTGAAGATGCGTCAAGAAAATGCATGGAGGCTTCCGTTGGTCTGTCCGGAGCTTGGAATTTTCAATGACTGGTGTCCCCTTTTTGGACCTAGGAGACCTGGAAGGTTTGCGCTCATTTAGGACCTTTGAAGTTGCATCGATGAGGCACGTGAAAGCTTCGCACTCGTTCAGGGTCAACCTATGGATTTTAACTCTGAATTTGTACTGATGAGACACACAAAGGATTCCACTCATTCCTTTATACTTAGTTGAATAGGGCTTGTTGCCTTTCTCTGACCCTAGACTCGTGGAGGCTCCACACTCACTTGGAGACCCACTCTTGGATTAACCTTTGAAGTTATGTCGAAGAGACACGTGGAATCTTCCTCTGTCTCGTAGAATTTTTAATGACCGGTGCAGTATTTGGGGATCTATACACATGGAGGATCAGAGCTTGTTTGAGTCTCTGCTTTCAGTCATTCCTTTTGGAATTACACCGAGCTGACACATGACACCTTTTATGATTTCACTACTTTTCCCCTAGTCGACTCGTATGCGGTGAATTATAAAAAAATTTATCCCTTTCTCTTATTCTCTCCTATTGAGCCTCTAGTTTCCTTTGACGATGTTGGCCTCCTTTGCCAACCCTGCTCCTACATTTTTGAGACCACCTGCCCATTGATTTTTGGATTTGAATTTGAGCTCACAAGAAAAATCCAGACCTTCTGACTTTCTTCTGTGCAGGGTCGTGTGTGATCAATTTTTCTAGGGGAAAATTTAGGATAACAGTTATTATGTTGAAATTTTTTATTTTGTTTTGGAAAGGAAAAAAATAACATTAGGAATAGGTTAATCTTCTTTCTTACTCTTTAACTTGAAGAAAAATGTGTTCAAAGAAAATAAAAATCATCTTGTAGTTGTGTTTCTTGTTACTATAGAAATATTAAATCTTTAAATTTAATATTTTTAAGCATGGAATGAATAAATTGTTAAACCCTTCAACTAGAGACTTTAGACACATAAAATTAAGCTAAGGAAACACATTAGATCACTCCAATAAATTATATTTTTGAAAAAATTGCATAAAGGATGGTTCTATTTTTGAATAATAGGACCATTGACCTATGCAGAGCAGTGGTCTCTGAACCGCCAATCAAATTAGAGTGGTGGTTCATGAATCATCACCTAGGTAGGGCGGTGGTCCCAAGACCATTGACCTACTTTGGGTGGTGGTTTCATCACTGACGGGGGAAAAATACAAATCCTCGACTATGCAAATTTAAAGTTACTTTTATTAAAAATTTAAGCCTGTAAATTTGAAAAGGAAATCACTAGCAAGCCATGAGGGCATAAATTCATTGTTCACACATATAAATATTGAAATTGGTATTTAAATGTATGGAATTTCTTTGATAAAATATAGAAAATGGTTTTACCCAAGTAGATTACAAAAAAAATGGAAATAACTAAGTAAACATTCAAGATTTAGGGAATAATCCCTACAACCCACTAATAGAAAGTAATGTAATAATAAATCCATGATCCAATCTAAGCTAAGATTGATTCTAGTGAATTTATTCATGGTTTCTTCCTTCCTTGCTCCCATAGCTTCCATTTCTCCAACCTGTAAATTAGACAAATGAAAAGTGACCAAAAGAGGAGGCTCGAAAAGGAAAAGGGTTATTAAAATTTCATAAGGATAGTTAGGGTAAGTATGGAACCCTAAGATCTAGTGGCCACAATTGATTTGATCCAAGGATTGATATTCAACTGCACAATTGTTAGGTGTGAATTAATATTATGGGTTTTTAGATAATTTAAGGGTATGTGTAAATAGGTCAATTGGGCCATTTAATACCCTTGTATATTAAGTTATTTATTCAGCTCATAGTATGATTTAGTAATTATTGAAACAGAATTCAAAGAAAATAATTTAAGAGAACTAAGGTAACTACGGAAAAAGGTTTAATAAATATGGGTGGAAGGTTAATATAAGAGGAAAAACATTTAACCAAGTAAATTAAATTATGGAACCTTCCTAGTAGATTGTATTTAGTTTGATCCTAGAAATGAATTAAGAATATTTAACTATATAACCTAAACTTTGTCTATCCTTTGTAATGTAGTAATTGTGGGTGGAAATTAATTAAACGTTATATATGGTTTGGCACCTTGAAACCTATTTGAAACAAAAAATAAATTGTTGTAACTTTCTAGATAATTATTTAAAATCTAACGTGTTTTTACAATGTTGAATTTTTGGGTGTTACACTTGGTATCAGAGCCATGGGTTCAACGCTGGGACCTTGGGCACACTTGGAAATATAAGACATAACAAGGAAACATAACGTAACTCTAAACCTAGATCACATAACTTTGCATGATATTTAAATGAAGAAAACTTAGAAAATTGAAACAAAATCTAGGACAATAGACTAACTCTTGCTTTATTCTGTGTAGGAGGCATGGACCAGCTGAGGGGTTCTTACATGTGGACCTAGATTTAGCACCCCCAGATCAAGCTATAGCAGAAATATTTCCTTAGATACTTCAAACATTACAAGATGTTAATGTCACTATATGCATATGATATTTAGGTGGGAGACACAGCAGATAGGACAAAGAGCCATCAATAGAGGCTCGTGCACCTTCCTGACGTATTGATGAGCATACAGAAGACAACTCCCACATGGAGTCAGTCAGAAGAGATTCACCACATAGATGTCATGGTGACAAGGCTATATGACACATGGAAAGATCTTGGAGCCCTAGACCACATGATGATCGTGTTGAGAGACCTAGAGGTAGACAATATATAGAGGTAGATCATATCAAAATCAATCCTGAAACTTCCTCCATCTTATTTTACTAGGGACACTGGAGGATTTCAGGTAGAGGCATGGTTAGTCAGCTTGAGCGGATGCTTCAAGTTATGTCTGTGTACTAGCAACACGAAGGCTTGTGTTGCCATCCATATTCTGAGAGAAAGAGTTAGGGTTTGATGGACGACCGAGGAGTAGAAGCTCCATTTGAATTTCGATACATTCACTTTTGATATCTTCAAGGATTGGTTCACAAGTAAATATTTATCTAGGAGGTTCATTCAGCAGAGGATAAATGAGTTCCATGACCTACATTAGGAATCCACAATTATGGCGGATTATGAGAGTATCTTGTTAGATATACTTCAGTATGTAAACTACATACAGGAAAAGTAGGTGAGGATCCAAAGGTACATCAGGGGCCTAAACCTAGACATTGGAGGTGTAGTACACATTCATTGCTCGTAGGATCAAGTAGATGCCATTGAGAAGGCCTATATCAAGGAGGAGGCCAGGGGGAGATGCAGTAGGAAAGAGATAGAGTGTAGAGTTGTATCTTGTAGATGCAAGATAGTAGGTTGAGGGGGTCAGCTCCTCCTCCTTGTGGTGGAAATGGTTCTACACATTATTTATTGAGGCCACCTTAATAGTAACAACAATAGGTTTACCCTCCATTTAGGCCTCCACAGAGATTTGATGCTCAAAGGGGAAGCAATATGGGGCCTCCACCTAGGGGAAAAGTTAGGACTCAAGAACCACCTAGAGCTCCATGTGTAGGAGCTCGTCAACAATGACCACAACAGTCTGTAGTAGGATCATCAGAATCCACAACATAGACCATGAGAGTACCTACATGATTCGTATCTCATTCGATGGGACTTGGTAGTTGTTACAGGTGTAGAATACTTAAACATAATTGGAGAAAGTTCCCTTAGAACCCTAAAAATAAGGATAAGGCATTGGTTTTAGATATTAAATTAGGGGACATGGCTAGGAGCCATAGGATATATGTATTGGTCAAGAACTGTCACGAAGAGCATTAAAGCACATTGATTGAGATGATAAGTAAAATTGATGGCATTTCTATTCATGTTTTATTTGATTCATGATCTTCTTATTCTTTAATTTCTCCATTGTATTAGACTGATGCAGGTTTATGGTAGTTAGGCATAGCCATAGTTGGGAGGTGGAGATGGCTTATGGAACCCATCTCACATTGGAATCCTTATTTAAGGAGTGCGTAGTTGACCTAGGATATTTTTTTGTGACCTTGGATCTTTGTATCCTTCAGTTGGGTTCATATGGGATTATTTTGGGCATGGATTGGTTATCTTCTCATAGGGCTAGGGTTGATTTTTACAGTAAAGTAATATCATGCGTAGATAATTTGGGAGTCGATTCAGTGATATTTGCAGTCAGGAGACCCACCTATATTTGTCCCACATCTGTTATGCAACTCAAGCGATGTGTGTGATGAGGTTGTCAGTTACATGTTGTTACGGTTAGCGAAAAATCATAAGATGATTTTAGTGGACTATCACTTGATCATCATATCTTGAGTGATTTTTTATATTTTTTTCTATGGGAGTTGTCGGGGTCACCTCCCCCACATGAGATAGATTTTTACATTTATTTAGTTCCAAGAGTAGATCCTGTCTCACGAGCAGCTTATACAATGAATACCACGGACCTCTGTGAGATCAAGTTACATCTTGAGTGCCTTCTTAAGAAAGGCCTATTTCACACTAGTGTATCCTCTTAGGGTACAGTGGTGATATTTGTGAATAAGAAGGATAGATCTCTGCATTTGTGTATCTATTATCGGTATTTGAAAAATGTAATGATCAATAATTGTTACCCTCTTCCACGTATTAATGATTTTTTTGATCAGATTAAGGGAGACACATAAATTCCAAGATATATTTTAAGTCAGGATACCATCAGGTGACGATCACAGAGACAAATATTCATAAAACAACTTTCTGTACGAGATATGGCCACTACAAGTTCATAGTAGTGCCTTTTCGTCCAATGAATGCCCCTGCAGTATTCATGAGTTTGATGAAGGGGGTATTCTTGAAATTTTTGGATCACTTCGTGCTCATCTTTCTTGATGAAATTTTTATTTATTCATGTACCTATGAGGACAACGAGGAGCACCTTCAGCAGGTTTTGTAGTGTCTTTGTGAGAAGCAGCTTTACGAGAACCTAGAGAAGTGCGCATTATTTCAGTCATAGGTGCAGTAGTTGGGTCACATCATTTCACGGGAAGGTATCACTATTGATCATTCCAAGATTCAATATATTATGTATTAGGATGAGCCAGCTAGTGTGACTGAGGTGCGTAGTTTCATGGGGTTGGAAGGATAATAGAGGAGATTTGTTCTGGAATTTTCTCGTATTTCATAGCCCATAACTTCCCTTCAATGGAAAGGGAAGAAGTTTTTTTTTTTTTTTATGGATGTGATAGTGCCTTCAGTACACTGAAGGGATGCCTCATGTCAGCCCTAATTCTTGTAGTGCCAGATCCGCATGGAAAGTTCTTCATTTGTACGGATGCTTCTTTGGAAAGACTAGGTGGGGTTTTGATGTAGGAGGGACATGTGGTTACCTTTGAGTTTCAAAAAATCAAAGATCATGATCAAAATTATCCAAATCATGACCTTCATCTTACAACATTTGTGCATGCTTTGGTTTAATGCATTAATTTCCTTCTTGGCCGGAGATTTATACTTAGGACTGATCACTTGAGTCTTCATCACATCTTCACATAACCCAATCTCAACAATCATTAGTGGCATTAGATGGAGTTTCTATGTGAGTATGACATGGAGATAGAGCCTATAAAAGGGAAGGAGAATGTGATTACTTATGGGTTGAGTAGATGAATACATTTGGCTATGGATACTTCAATGGTTATAGATTTGTGGAGCAGAATTTTATAGTAGATTCCTCACAATAGTTTCTACCTTAGATATAGATTAGAGAATAAGTCACAGATACCCCTTGAGGGTAAGTTTGATTGTTTTTATTTAGATTTAGATATACTACTAAGGAACATATTTCAGATCTATGTACCTAGGGATGGAGGTTTGAGATAGGATATCTTGGATAAGGTTCATCATTCACCTTATTCATCCCATCCAGGGGTGGATAATATGTACACCCCCTTAAGAAAGCTATATCATTAGAGAGGTCTTCGGAGAGATGTAGCTCAGTTTTTTTTTTTTTTTTAGAGTTTCAGAGGATAAAGGTTGAGCATCAGCATCCAGCTAGCCTTCTTTACCTATATGTTATACCAGACTGGAAATGTGACACCTTTTCCATGGATTTCATAGTAGGGCTACTGACGTCGAGATGCCACCATGATGCCATCATGGTAACAGTGGACAGATCAACAAAAGTTGCTCATTTTTCTGTAGTGAAGACCACCTATATAGTTAGTGCAATAGTGAGGGTGTACATTGATGATATTTTTAGGATGCATGAGATTTCGTGAAAGATCATTTGTGACCATAATCCTTTTTACAGATCACACTTCGTGGCTACCATGCAGTAGGCCCTTCAGACGAGTATCAACTTCAACACAACCTATCATCTAGAGACAGATGGTCATATGGAGCAGGTGAATCATATTTTAGAGGACATGCTTTGGATGTATGTCATGGATCATCAGTCAAAGTGGGAGGTGTACTTGTACTTAATCGAGTTTACATACAACAACAATTTTAAGAGTTTAATTAACATGTCACCTTTTTAGGGAATTTATGGCAGGGAGTGCAGGACACCTTTGAGTTGGGATAGACTAGAGGACATAGTAACTATTATCCCAACTGTATTATAGGACATGAAGTGATAGGTTATTTTTGTCCAACAGAGGTTGCAGGAGGTGCAATATAGGTAGAAGAAGTATGTAGATTAAAGGATAGTTGACTGTAGTTATGAGGTGGGCAGGAAGGTGTTTCTTCATGTCATACGTCATAAGAGTCTTATCTATTACTAAAAAGGATATAAGTTATCTCCTAGATTCATGGGTCCATTCAAGGTCTTGAAGTGGATTGGTCCCTTAAATTATCATCTAGCCTTGTCACCTAGCTTGTCACGCATGCATCATGTGTTTAACGTATCTATTCTTAGGAGATATATCCCAGATCTATCTCATGTATTGGATTGGACCACATTGTAGGTGCAAGAGTAGGGGCATATGATGGTGGAGGTCATGCATATTTTAGAGCATAAGACCTTGGGCCTTCGAGGCTGACAGATTGATCAAGTATGAGTCTAGTGGGATAGGCATGATGAGACTGCTGCTACATGGGAGGATGCTACATTGCTACAATTCTAGTTTCCACACCTATTTCATTGAATTCCAAGAGGAAGTCAAGTCTAAGGGGAGGGGATGTAGTGTCTAGTTCACTTTGACACTTATTATATTTTGATTTTGATTACTTTTGACAATAGACATGGATATTATTGTATCATTTTGGGTGGTATGATGTTAGATGATAGAGATATTCTGACTATTTATGGATTTTGATTCATAGTATGATTTTTGTAGTTCCTTACAGATGTAGAGAGATATTTATATTGATGATGATGATGTGTTGTTGGCATATATATTATTGAAATTTGGAATTCTCCTCATGTTGAGTAGGATTTAGTATTTGAACTAATCTTGTAGTCTTGTTGATATTAATAAAAGAAATAATAGAGATGTTGTTGGAATTTTAGACAACTTATAACACTATTTATTTGAGAGGATGATTTAGCTATATGAGGATGTTTATTGATTGATATGCGTATATTTTATCTTTGATGTTTTAATGTGGCCATGAGGCCGAAGGAGGTATTGTGTGATTTTGCAGGTAATTATATCATAATAATTAAAAGGTGGATTGGAGACCAACCACAGAGGAATACTTAATGGATACAACGAAAGTCACCATGGCAACTTTTGTAATGTTTTTTTTTTTTTTTTAGTTTATTAGGGGGTGCCTATTGGGGGGAGATGACCTCCAATTGTGAACATGGGCTATGTGTGTAAATTTTCCCTTTTATTTTATTTATTGCAAAGTATGTGGTTTATTTTTAATGTAATTTATTTAGTCACTATTGATTAATATGATTTTATTGAGTAAATAAATCATGTTATTAAGTTATTTTTAGATGTCACAAATGGATTCATTTATTAGATTTTTTGGTCTTTTGGAATATGTGATTTTGATTGTGTAAGTGAATTTGATTGTTGTACACTCTACCTTACCTTGGAATTTCGGATTTGCGCTTCAGGGCCAATTTTGAAGACTTGTGCGACAAGCTAAGCTCTTCCCACACCTCTTAATCTCATATACGACCCCTACCTATGGATTAAGGGGTCAAAAGTAAACCCCATTATGTGTTTTTATAGGAAAAAAGTGACATTTATTGCACTTTTCTTACATGGGTTTTAATTTGGTCCTTAGAGGGTGTGGGTTTGGATTGTGTGTGTAAGAGGCTTGTTATTCCTGTCAACCATGAATTTGATGTTCATTGGCACTGAGGTTTGACTTGTGATGTAGAGTTGATAATAAGTGATGTGGCATCCTATATGAAGCCACCTCATGCTCATCTTTCCTTTTTCCCATATATGCTAGTTTATTTGTTTGTTTAGGGGTTACTTCATTTCATTTGTGCTCTTGTATGTTTGGGTTTGAAGGATTTTGGAGTGTTTGTTGAAGTTTTGAGCTTGTTAGAGTTGGATTGAGATTTTAGAAGCTTGGAGGGTGATTCTTTGGTCAAGTTCTACCATGGAAAGGTAGGAACTACACCCTTGTTTTCTTTTTCTCTTAAATGTGTATATTTTTATGTTGTTGAATGTTTTTAGTATGCTTGTTGGGTTCTTGGGTAGAATGCCTAAGTATGGTGTAGGCGAAGGCTATGGAGATTTTATTGTAGAGAGGAGTAAGAGTTTATTTCATGTTTTGGGAGGGAGTTGGGTTAAGTGCCCCACCTTAGATAAGAGAATGCTTGCATTTCTTACTTGGTTCTTTTGAGGGAAACATAACAGATTATAGGGAGGCATACGATAATGTGGAACACATAAGAGGATCTTGAGGGAAGCATAAGAGTTTTGTAGGGGTTTTGAGATGTATATTATATGGTTTTAAGGTGGGAACCTAATCCCATTGGGAGGCATAAATGATATCCCCATAGATACTAACTCCATTGGCTTTGCATTTCAAGCCTTGTTTATTTTGAAAATTTGTATTTTTATGATTATTTTCTTGTGCTGAAGGAGTGTTATATGTTGTGAAATTTTGTATTGTTACATGGAAGCATTGTGTTTTTTCCATGACTTGGATCCATCCTTTATTGAATTTTGGTTGGGGCTCTCGGGCCAATGAGGAGGATAAATTCTTCTCCTCATTGGATTAATCGTTGGGTGAGGAGTGTTTCCTCTCTCCCATTTTTCTTATTTTGATTACGTGAAGACATGGTGGAGCTCTTGTTGAAGATTTTGGACTTGGAGCACTTGTAAAAGACTAAGAAATCATTCTTTCTAAGAAAACCCTTTTTGTAATTCCTAGTTAGGTGGAAGACTAGTTGTATATTATTTGAAAGAAAAGTTTTATTGTATATTTTGTTCAATAAGTTATAATACATTGTTGAAAAGGGGAAATATTTCCATTGTAAGAGAATGAGTCATGCTAAAAAGGAAAAGGAAAGTTCATTGTTATAATAAGTGTTTGTATTTTTCTAAAAATGAAGGAAGAACATAGAAGTGTAAAACATTAATAATGTATTCTTAGAAAATCTTAACGTGTAATAAAATTTTTTGTAGTTACTTGAACAAATGGTTGTAGTAGAAATGGAAATATGCAATAAGTTTTAAGCAAGTTATTATGTTGAAAAATTGCATAATTTGTGGAAAGGAAAACAATAATATTAGGAATAGGTTAAGCATCTTTCTTACTCGTGAACTTGAAGGAAAATTTGTTGAAAGAAACTAAAAATGATCTTGTAGTTGTGTTTCTTGTTACTATAGAAATACAAAATCTTTAAATGTAGTAATTTTAAGCATGGAATGAATAAATGGTTAAACCCTTCAACTAGAGACACATAAAATTAAGCTAAGGACAAACTTTATATC
Organism: Taxus chinensis; assembly: GCA_019776745.2. NCBI lineage: Eukaryota > Viridiplantae > Streptophyta > Pinopsida > Cupressales > Taxaceae > Taxus > Taxus chinensis. Next base: position 433,604,391 of record CM034155.1, read on the forward strand.
ACACCAGTAAATTGTGTTTTTTGAAAAATTACATAAATGATGGTTCTATTTTTGAAGAACAACACCGTCGTCCTATGCAGAACAATGATCTCCGAACCGTCATTCAGATCAAAGAGGTTGTTCATGAATCTTCACCTAGGTAGGGTGGTAGTCCCAAGACTGGTGGCCTGATTTGGGCGGTGGTTTCATCACTAATGGAGGAAAAATACAAATCCATGACTATGCATATTTAAGCTTAGTTTTATTAATAATTTAATTCTACAAATTTGAAGAGGAAATCACCAACAAGCCATAAGGGCATAAATTCATTGTTCACACATGTAAATCTTGAAATGGGTATTTTAAAGGTACGGAATCTCTTTGATTAAATTCAAAAAATGGTTTTACCCAAATTGAGTATAAAAAAAAGCAAATAACTAAGTAAACATTCCATATTTAGGGAAGAATCCCTACAACCCCCTAATAGACAACAATACAATAATAAAGCCATCATCCAATCTAAGCTAAGCTTGATTCTAGTGAATTCATTCATGGCTTCTTCGTTCCTTGCTCCCATAGCTTCCATTTCTCAACCCTGCAAATTAAACAAAAGAAAAGTGACCAAATGAGGAGTCTAGGGAAAACAAAAGGTTTAGTAAAATTTCATGAGGATAGTTAGGGTTAGTATGGAACCCTAAGATCTAGTGGCCATAATTTATTCAATTCTAAGGGTTGAGAATCAACCCTAAAATTATTAGGTAAGAATAAATTTTATGGGTTTTTAGATAATTTAATAGTAAGTGTAAATGGGTGAATGGGGCCATTTAATACCCTTGTATGTTAAGTTATTTATTTAGTTACTAGTATGTTTTAGTAATTACCTAAATGGACTTTGAGGAAACTAATTTAAGAGAACTAAGGTAACTAAGGACAAAGGTTTAATAAATATGGGTTGAAGGTTAATCTAAGAGGGGGAATAACATTTAACCAAGTAAATTAAATTATGGAACCTTCTTAGTAGATTGTAATTAGTTTGACCTTAGAAATGAATTAAGAAGATTTAATTATTTAACCTAGACCTAGTCTATCCTTTCTATTGTAGTAATTACAGTTGGAAATTAATTAACCGTTATATAGGGTTTTACACCTTTCAACCTGTTTAAAACAAAAAAAACTTTGCGGAAACTTTCCAGATAATTATTTAAGATATAATGTGGTTTTAGAACGTCAAATTTGGGCATTACAATCATTTCACAAGAAGGTTATAGTTCCAAACCTAAACAGTACACCACCGCAAATGGAGCTTACGCTTGTGTCCTTGTGTAATGGAGGTTGAAACGAGATTCATTATCTTGTGTTTGATTAAATATCCTTGTGGGAATTTGTCTACCACCGCCCTTCACCATTAATATAATAATGAATTAAGTGAATAAATTTCATATTAAAGATGATCCTAATTTGGGAAGTTTTATCCTAAGAAAATTGTTCACTAGTATAAAAGAAAGGAATCTCACTTTTTAAAAAAGAATTGTACGAATCATAACCTGAATCTCCTAGAGCGTAAGTTAAAAATTGAACAATTTTTTTTGTAAAATAAGTAACCCTAATAGATCTTACACCGTGGGATGCCCCCTAACTATAAGTGTGTCATGTGGTTAGACTATTATGTTGTGTCTTCCGAAAATGAAAGTGAAATGTTCATGTTGGGTGTTATATGTTCCCTTGTGTCTAGGTGGTCAATGTTGTGTCAAGATTATCGAGATTTGCTTCTAATCCATTGTGATCACCTGTGGTGTCGTATAAACATCAAACAAGTCAAAAATAATAATTTCCTCTTATTTTTGTGTTGTTGTGTGTGTGTGTTTCTAAGTGGGCGTGACATTATTAGCCCACACCCAACATTAAGAACTACATATAATTCACCAATATTACATTAATCTTCAATTATTTCACATGCCTTGCACTAAAATCCTATTTTGGATAAACCAAAAGGATGACAACTGTGACACCAGCTAAAACTCCCACTCGAGACCCAAGAACAACCTAGGTTTAGATAGGAAAATTATGGAATAATTTTTTTTCTTTTTGTTTAAAGCGTTACTATAAGAATGCATCGAAGTAACAATAGTCACAAACAATATAGGAAGGTCAATTATATTAAATAGTAAAACTTTTCAATTATAGCAAATATTAAAGACCACATTACAAATTAATGAGTGTAATTAAACAAAGCATAGTTTAAATTTCATTTAGGTGTTGATTTAATGAATAATTAAATTAAATCTGTGGTTAAACATTCCTTGATAAATTTTAGAGGGTTTAAGGTGCCAAAATAACTAAATACCCAAGGTATTTAATTCCACCGGGTATAAATAATGACCAAGGTTCTCAATTACATGAGGTTAGGAAAATATTCTATTACCCCATAATGTGACCCATCAAAAAGGTCTACTCATGCTCTAGAAATGAACTTTTAAGTTAATAAGGGGTAATTTTCCACTTACACACTCTAAGGCTCATCTTTGCACTTCAATCTGAGTTTTCACATATTTAATGCAATTAAATTTTCCTCAAAATATTTCCATCAGATAGGAAATTTTTTCCCCTTTCCAATGATATAAATAAGTCCTCCTAACTCCTCATATTTCTTAAGTTGCGGGCTAGTGAGCTGGGGGAGGAAACTTGTCCCAAAAGGCAGGCCGAAGGGCCTGGGGAAGAAAATTTTCCCAAATAGTGGGCCTGCGGGCCCAGAGAATAATTTTTTAACAAAAAAGTGGGCCTGCGGGCCTAGGGAAGATATTTGTCCCAAAAAGTGGACCGGCAGGCCTGGGAAAGACTTTTTGCCTGGGAAAGGTTTCGAGCCGGCGGAACTAAGGAGGTTCCTTCTAACCTGCATAAGTATTTTCCAAAACTGAAAAGGCAGAGATGCGGGGCCACAAAGGAAACTTATCAAAAGTTAAAAAAATGAGGTAAAAACTTTAGCTTTCCATATCTTTCCACTAGAAGCTTGATTTCGGGAACCTTGGGACTTTTTGGAAAGGGCTCGAACTCCTCTTTGCATAGGGAACAACAAATTTCATTTTTGACAAATTTAAGTGGTTGAATTTTACAAAAACTTCTTTCCTTCCATTAAAAATGTGAATTAAACTTTTTCAACTACCAAAATTTATTCGATCCTCCATTATATCTTCTTCAACATGCTAAATAGACATGGAGAGTTGCACTTGAAATATTTCAATGGATTAGAAGGATTAAATCATTAGTAGTTGAGATTCAATACAAATTTCTTTCTTTTCTTTGAAATTACATTGTTTTGCCTCTTGCGCGATTAATGATGATTTGTGTAGAATTGTAAGGGCAATACAAACTATTTTGGAATACGTTTTGATCATCCGTAGTTAGTTTTAATGTTTCATTTTTCTTTAATTGTTGCAAGGTAACCTATTTGTTTTTTTGATATTGATTTACAGGTTTTACGAAGAACCCCAATGTGAAACATACTTTACCTCGATTTGATCTATTTTCATTTACCATAATATAGACATTGAAAAAATTCCTTTTACACTTCTTATTTGTTTTCCAAAATATATAAACTAACACTTTATCATTCCTTCTCACATTCAAATACAACTTTCATATCTATAACATAGCAGCTATTTACCACAAAATAAGGTTACATTGTCATCCAGTTAAAGTGGGAAATATTTTTACAATAAAGGACCCGAGGAGAACTGCAACATTTGTCTTTTCACATGCTCCACATATGAGCAACAAGAGAGAGAGAGAGAGAGAGAGGTCCGCCATGTTTCAAATTGGTCACAACAAAAGAAAGGGGGAGAGGCAATGCTCTACACCCAATAAATAATTCCAATAAAGAGGATAAGTCATCCTCTTCATTGGCTCTCAAGCCCCAACCACATTATAACAACAAAATACACAGGCTTCATCATGCAAAAGCCAAATGAGCAAGATCTATGGGGAATTCTGCTTATACCTCCAAAATGGGGAAATGGGTGTCAACCTTAAAACACGCAAATATATATATATATATATATATATAATCTCAAATCCCCTGCATACTCTTATTTCTCCCCAAAACACCTGTTATACCTCCCATTCTCTTATTCCTCACACCTCTTATGGCACCCCATAACGAGGTAAGAAATGCAAGCTATTTCTTATCCAAGTTGGAGACCAATCCCAAACTCACTCCACAAAATAACCCTTATACCTCCCCACAAGAATATCCCCATAGTATCCTCCGACACCACACATAGGAAATCTACCCAACCACCCAACAAACATACCAAAACACTCAACAACATTCACATATCCATAAATAAAAGAAGAAACAATTTAAACCGACAAGCTCCTAACTCTCCATGATAGAGCTTGATCCAAAAATTCAACAACAAGGTTCTTCAACTCTAAAACATTCCAAATGCTCCAACAAATCTACAAGCATCAAATTTTCTAACTCTCCAAAATTACAATAGCACAAAACTAAATGAAGTAAACAAGAACCCCCAAAACAACATAAGAATTTGACTAAATAGAAAAGAAAGAGAGGAGGATGAGGTGGCTCCATGTAGGATGCCACATCACTCATCCTCAACTCCACCTCACAATTAAACATCAAACCCCAAAGCACAGTGAATATGTGGGTGAATAAAATGACATTTTACTTACACACACAATCCAAGCCCACAATCCTCAAGGACTAAAAATTATTTACATGTAAGAAGGTGTAAAAGAAGCTTACAGCTTGTCTTCCCAAAATACACAAAAAGGGATAATTATTTATTTCCAACCCATAGGTAGGGTTGGTGTAATAATTTAAGAGGTGTAGGAAAAATTTAACTTGTCCCACAAGCCTCCAAAATCAGTCCCTAAGGACGGATCTGAATTTCAAAAGGAAGGTGGAGTGTTTCACACCCAAGGTTACTTACACATCTCTTACGACACATAATCCAAGAGTCATCAAATCTAATAAATGTTTTCTCTTGACCCATTTTAATTAATTTAACAACATGATTACTCAGTAATATTGACACCAATAAATAAATAATGAAGGGTAAAATACATCACTAAATAAACACATACCAAAATTAACAAGAGAATAAATGAAAAGAATACACACGACCCCTTGGTCACAATTGAAGGTGACCCCCCCCATCGGAACCGCTAACAAAAAAGAAAACATACACAAATAATAAATACACATTGCCATGGTGACTTTTGTTGAATTCTTCTAGAATTCCAATGTGGTTGGTCTCCAATCCCCCAACGTTTATTGTGACATGTTTACCTGGAAAAAAAATTACCTCCTCTGGCCTCATGGCCACATCAAAACATCCAAAATAAATATAAAATATAACTCCAAATCATCTACATATATAAATCGAAACATCATCCAAGCAAGCAACAATATCATTTACAATTTCGTCCATAACCTTATGATCACAAGATTAGTTCAATTTTCTAGGTCTACTCAATATGAAAAAACATCACATTTGCAAAAAAAACATATATATCTATATGTATATGTATATGTATGTGTACACACACACACACACACACACACAACAATGTTAACAACGTAAAAACATCAATATAAAATGTTTCCAATACTCCACATGCATCATATATGAATCAAAGTCAACAACAATCCATGTCCTCTAATGTTTAACGTCATGCCAAATCAAAAGATATAATAATGTCTGTAAATATAGTCAATGGTGTCAAAATCAATATCAAAAGGTGTCGAAGGGAAGTGGGCACTACATCCCCGTCCGCTTCGACTCAAATTCCTCAAGGAAATCATTAGAACAGGTGTAGAGACTGAACTCGTAACAAAGTAGCATCCTCCCATATAGCCACAGTCTCATCATATCTGTCCCACTGCGCCCGAACTTGGTCAATCTCTCTGTCTTGAAGGCTGGGGGTCTGATTCTCTATAATGCATATGGGTTCCACTATCACATGCCCCTGATTCTACACTTGAAAAGAGGTCCAATCCATTACATGAGAAGGATATGCAATATATCTCCTAAGTACTGACACATGAAACACATCATAGATATGAGACAAGCTAGGTGGCAATGTTAGACGATAGGCCAAAAGGCCGATACGCTCCAAAATCTCAAATGGGCCCATAAATTTAGGTTCTAACTTAGAACATTTTCCATAATAGATAGGGATCTTGTGTGGCGTGACACGAAGGAACACCTTCATTCCCATATCAAAATTACGGTCGGTCCTATGTTGATATGCATACTGTTATCCAAAATTCACCCCTCAAGGTAATTTTGATAGCATGCATCAAATTCTTTAGTCCCAAGCAATTATATTGATTCAAGATAAAAAATCATGTTTCTGGGGTTCCCTCGGATTTTTTCTAACTCTCCTGTCCAAGGGGAAAACCTAGCAAGTGTTAAAAATGTGAAAAAAGTTGCAAAAAACAAGCTCGGGGAAGAAAAAACCATGGAAAATAGCTAAGTCTTGGTCTCCAGGACAGCTGGGACAAAAGTACGCAAGGGACGCGTGGGACACGAAAGCGCGAAATGGCCGAAGGAATATTTTTTTGTCCGGGAAATCCGGGACAAAAGTACGCAAGGGACGCGTGGGACGCGAAAGTGCGAAATGGCCAAAGGAAGAGTTTTTCGTCCGGGACAGCCGGGACAAAAGTACACGAGGGACGCATGGGACGCGAAAGCGTGAAATGGCCGAAGGAAGAGTTTTTCATCTGGGACAGCCGGGAAAAAAGTACGTGAGGGATGCGTGGGACTCGAAAGCGCAAAATGGCCGAAGACAGAAGAGGAAAAGTCAACGTTTGACCTGCGAAACTTCAAACGGCCATAACTTTTGACTCCGAGCTCCGATTTTCACAAAATTGGACTTTCTGAAATGAGCACGATGTCCTCTACGCCACAGAAAATGGATTTATTATTTTTAATGAGGGTATATATTTAAATAAATGAAACATATTCGGCTCCAGTCAGTTGATGCTCATTCCTGTCAAATGACAAAAAATGCCTACCAGACCCAAAATAGCTGCCCGCACTCAGAAGGCCATAACTTTTGCATTTCTCAACAAAATCGCACAAAATTGGTACCGTTGGAATCATGGATCTGAACCCGACATACAAAAATTAATAAATTTAGGATTTTATGAGATATTGATGTAGTTTTTAAGAAAATGTCGCCGGGTTCATAACAGTGTTTTAGGTAGCTGGGAGTGCATTTAAGAGGCATGGTCATCATTTTTTCTCTACTACAACACATGGGAGAGTATGGGGATCCTTTTTCAAGTAATTTATAATCATTTCACTCAATTTAATGCCTCTTACAGGTGGTTGAAGGACAGATTTCGGGATTTCCATTTTCCCCTCTCTCACTCTTCTCATTTTTTGTATAAATTGTTGTGTTGGGCTCATTGTAAAGAGAGAGTTTTTCAGATAGAAAAGCTCTGTCAAAATTGATTTGTGAATCTAATGTGTTGCAAGCCCTTGTAGTGGACTCCTTGCATGGTGATCCAGGCCCTTTTCTTGTAATAGATTGAACTGTGCATACCATGAAGCAATAAAATACAAGTTTGTGGATGTATCTTCCCGTGCTGTGTTTTCTTGCATTCTCCTTGCCCCTTTAATCTTTATATAAAGATATTGTGTCTATTATTATGTTGTTGCAGGGATTCATTATCATTGTGTATGCTTGGAATATTGTTGTGAATGCATCTTGCTAGATTATGGAGAACTGTCATCACCTTTTCTAGTGTGCGCTTTCCTTCTGTATTTCACACATTTGGAGACTACTCTCACACCCTCCTTTTCTAGTGTATCACCGCTTTAGTGTAGGCTTTCATTTTATGCATTCTCTCTCCCTGGTCCCTTGAAAATTTAGATTAGAATAGTTAGTTTCCCCTGCATTAGAGTAGATTGTGGCAGGTAGTTTAGGAGCAAGAACCAGCTTTCTCTGGAGGTCTATCTCAAGTAGCAAGTCCCACAACTTGGAGATAGTACCCATGTTATCCAATCACACCATGAGTTCAAGTACATGCGCTTGTATAAACACAGGGGTGCTGTGATTCGGTGATAACACATACTTCTTCTTCCTATTCTATGCCTCCTGCAATCTCTGTCTGATCAGAACCACCTGTTGCTCCATGTCCTACAATAAATCTCGTCCAAAAGAGACCTTGCCCTCTAACCTGTGACAACTAAGAGGTTTCCTGCACTCTCTAGCATACAGTTCCTGAAAATAATTCATGCCTATCAAACTCTGAAATATATTATTGTAGGCAAAATCCACCAAGTAAAGGTACTCCTGCCACCTCTACTGATGGTCCATAACATACATGCTAAGCATGTATTCTAAGATCTTATTTACCTGCTCATTCTATCCATCTATCTTAGGGTGATATGTTGTGCTGAAATTGATCCTCATCCTGAGGGTATGCTACATGGTATTCCAAAAGTGGGAAGTATACAGAGGATCGCGATCACAAATAATCTTCCACAGAATCCTGTGCAATCTGAAAATCTCATCTAGATACACTTGTGCCACTCCACTAGCTATATAGATAGTCTTCACCAAAGAAAAATGAGCCACTTTTGTCAATTTATCCACCATGACCATGATGGCGTTGTAGTGGTATTTCAACATTGATAGCCCAACAATGAAGTCCATGGAAATGGTGTTCCATTTCCACTCCAGTATAGCATGAGGAAAGGCAAGGCCAGCTGGATGTTGATGCTCAACCTTCACCTTCTGGAACTCTAAACAGTGTGAAATGAACTTATCCATGTCTCTACGAAGTCACCTCCAGTGATACAACTGTCTCAAAGTGGTGTGCATCTTGTTCACCCTAGGATGGACTGAATAGGGTGCATGATGTGCCTCTGTCAAGAAGTCTTGCCTCAAGCCTCTATCTTTGGGAACATAAATCCGGCCTCTATGCCTGAGAAGGCCATCTGGCTCTAATTAAAAATAAACAAACTTCCCCTTAAGGGGTCTCTGAGACTCGATCTCTACTCTAGGTAAAATGTAGAAACTATCGTGAAGGAGCTACTGTAGAATCCTACTCTACAAATCTATGCTCACTAATGTGGCCATGACCATATGTCTCGATCTACTAAGGGAGTCTGCAAGCACATTATCCTTCCCCTTCACATGCTCTATCTCTATGTCGTACTCACAAAGAAACTCCATCTAATGCCACTGACGAGCATTGAGATTGGGTTGTGTGAAGAGGTGGTTAAGACTCAAGTGATCAGTCTTGAGTGTGAATCTCTGTCCAAGAAGGATTTTTCTCCATCAAATCAATGCGTGCAAAATTTTTGCAAGCTCTAGATCATGAGTCAAATAATTGAGCTCATAATCTTTTCATTTTCAAGATTCAAAAGCAAATACTTTTCCCTCCTACATTAACATACCTTTGAGTCCTGCCAAAGAAGCATCTGTCCAAATGAAAAACTCACCCTATAGATCTGGCACTACTAGAACAGGCACTATCGTGAGGCATTCCTTCAATTTCTTAAAGGCTTTCTTGCATCTATTTGAACAAACAAACTTTTTCCCTTTCTGCTCAAGGGAAGTGATGGGATACACAACCCAAGAGAAGTGTTGAACAAATCTCCTATAATATCCTGCTAAACCCGTTAAGCTATGCACTTCTGTCACACTAGTGGGTGCTATCCAATCCATAATAGCTTGAATCTTGGAAGGATCAACAAAAATACCTTCCCCAAAAATAATGTGGCCCAAATATTACACCTCTGTTTGAAAGAACACACACTTCTCTAGGTTCCCATAAAGTTATTGCTCACAAAGACACTGAAGAACCTAGCAAAGGCACCCCTTGTGCTCCTCACGCATACGTGAGTAAATCAAAATTTCATCAAGGAAGATAAGTATGAAGCGATCCAAGAATATACTGAACACCCCATTTATCAAGCTCATAAACACTACGGGGGCATTCGCCAAACCAAAAGGCACCACTGTGAACTCGTAGTGGCCATATCTCGTACAAAAAGCAATCGTATTAATGTCTGCCTCGATAATCCTCAACTAATGGTTAACCTGACTTAAGGTCTATCTTGGAGAAAACTATCGATCCCTTCATCTGATCAAATAAATCATCAATGCGCAGATGGGGGTAGCGATTCTTTATGGTTACTTTTTTCAGTTGACATTAATCAATACACAATTGCAAAGTTCTATCCTTCTTCCTTAAAAATATAACTGGTGTACCCCAAAGGGATAAACTAAGATAGATTAGGCCTTTCTGTAGAAGGCCCTCAAGCTATAACTTGAGCTTGTAGAACTCAGTCGTAGTTATCTGATAAGGTGCTCGTGAGATAGGCTCTTCCCCGGGAACAAGATCTATCTGAAAATATATCTCACATGGGGGTGGTAACCCCGGTGGCTCCCCTAGAAAGACATCAAAAAAAATATCAAGATGGGATGGTCATCAAGCGATGGCCTACTAGAATCATCCTCCGATTGGTAACTATCTATGACAGCATACATCTGACAACCCCGTCGCACATAGCGCTTAAGTTACATGGCAGAGATGGTGTGAATGGAAACTAGTCTCCTAACCCCTGCTATCACTGAATCAACTCCTAGATCGTCTTTTTATGATATAATCTTGTGGTAAAAATCACCTTTGGCTTTGTGTGCAGACAACTAGTCCATACACAAGATGACTCCATACAAACCCAACGAAAGAATAAAGAGATCTGAGGTAGTGGTGAAGGGTCCCAAATCCACTACACACCCCTTTACTAAGGAGTCTACAGATATCTTGGCTCCATCAGCCGTCTCAATGTCCCAACTAACACTGTACCTAACTACCACTAGCCTGCATCACTCTACTAACGATGGTACAATAAAAGAATGAGAGGAACAAGATTAAAACATATTGGTGGTAGGAATACCATCAATGCTACTTGTCATCTCAATCACGGTACTCCAGTGCTTAGGCTGGAAGTTCTTGACCGCTACATAGATCTAATGACTATTCCCAATGTCACCAACAGTAGGCTCTGAAATCTACATCTTACCCTTGTTACTAGGGTTCTATGGGCACTCTCTCCAAAAATTTCCCACAACCATAGCAACCTCTCAGTCCTCTCCCATAAGTAGTAACTTGAGCTAGTACTCTAGAGGTCTGTACTATGGATCTTGATCATCTAGCTACAATCTGTTGAGGTCGTTGTTAGCAAGCTCTTGCTGACTGAGCTCTCAATGCACCATGTGTCCTAATGGGGCTCCTAAGTGGAGGCCCCATACTCTTCCCCCTCTGTGCATTGAATCTCTGTGGATGCCTGTATAGTGGGTGGGTATGCTAATGTTACTTCTGCTATGGACTAAAGGATGACTATGCTAAACCATGTCCACCATGAGGAGGAGGAGATGACCCCCTCAATCTACTATCTTGCATCTACAGGATGCGGCTCTGAACAATGTCTCTGGCCTGTTATGTTTTTCCCTGAGTCTCCTCTACTATATAGGCCTTCTCAACAACCTCAACTAATGTCTATGGACAATGGATACGCACTGCACTTCTAATGTCTAGATTTAGGCCTCAGATGAACCTGTGAATCCCTACATGCTCATCCCGCATGTATTCGACATACTGGAGTAGATACTAAAATAAAATCTCATACTCAGCTACTATCAAAGATGCCTATCGGAGGTCTTAAAACTCATCTATCCTCTACTGAATGAACCTCCATGATAAGTACCTCATCTGAAAATTATCCTTAAAGAGCTTCTAGGTAACCATCTCTGAATCAGCGTGGACCTTCTGCTCCTCGATCCTCCACTAGACACCTACTCCGTCCCTCAGAGAATGTATCACAACATGAGATTTCGTGCTACTAGAACAAGGGAAAAGCTTGAAGCACTGGCTCAAGATCACCAACCAATCCTCTTCTTAAAATTAATCTATGTCACCAGAATAACGAGATGGTCGTAGCTTCAAGATCTCCTGTATATGGTCTAGAGCTGTAGTCTACCAACCCCTAGGCTTCTCTGCATGCTCATCCCTAAGCCTAGGGCTCTGAGACCTATCCCTGTGTCCTTAAATCTAGTCTCCTTGTCCCCTCTTTGATGACTCTACTTCGGCTGACTCCAAATGGGAGTTCTCTGCTCTGTGCTCCTTGATGTGTTAGGAAGGTGCCCGAGCTTCAAATGATGGCTCTCTATCATGTCTAGTTGAACTTCCTCCCATGCATCCTCCGCGTAAAGCGACATTAACATCCTGGAGTGTCTGTAAAATATGGGGTAGGATGGTTGTTATAACTTGATCTAGTGGTGGCAAGTCTAGATCTATGTGAAAGGACCACTCGTCTTGTCCACACCTCCTGCATGGAGCAAACCGAGAGTTATTTCATTATCCTAGGTCTTTTTCAGTTTTCCATGTTTACCAAGATATGTAATTTCCAAACAAAGTTATTTTATAGGTTTAAAAGTGTGCTAGGTTTAATATTATACTAGGTTTACTTTTCATGTCTCAAGTTTTAAGTTAATAAGCGGTAATTTCCCACTTACCCACTCTCATCCTCATCTTTTCACTTCAATCTAATTTTTCACATATTTAATGCACTTAACTTTTCCTGAAAATTTTTCCATCAGATAGGAAATTTCTTCCTCTTTCAAATAATATAAAGAAGTCCTCCTTGTCATTGTTCAAAATAGTCTCGCCCCATTTTTCCATTAAAAGTCTATCAATTTATAGACTCTGTCACATTTTATCTTCCTGTATTGTTCCTGAAAAGTCTCCACATTCCTTTTGTGCCGTAATCAGTTCTTTCTTGGACCGAGGATCACGTATAGATCCATAATTGTTTCATTGTTTTTTTGTTCATCTAAAAGGGTCTGTATTTGGGTGTAAAAACTTGGGTTGTCCCATTCTTTCCATTTTCCATAGTCGGGATTTGTTGTACTTTTCATTTTTACCCTAAATACTTGAAGAAAAATGAATGGATGTAACTTGGAGGAATGTATTTGAGCCTTGTAACATTTTTAAATTCTTCGTCCTTGGAGAATATTTCATGTCCGAGCTCAAATGGTCATTTTTCTACATTTTACGGTTTAATGGGCATTTCTCCTGGTCCAATTTACATACTTGCATCAACAAGAAATGTGGCCTCTTTTAGTTGGTCAGGGGATGATGGGAAAATGTTTTAACTTGTCACTTTTTTCTTTTTTGGCAAAAGGGCATATTTGGTCCCATAGCTCCACTCAATTCTGATTGGTTCTTTTGGTACTTACATGGCTTATTCTAATTGGATGGGGAGCGGTAGGTTTGTTTTTGAACTTGTTCTTTTTGGCTACCTTGGCAAAAAGTTTGAACCCGCCCCGCAACCCTGCCAGGATTTGATTAAAGAAAAATTTAAGCGGTATGGAAAAAATCTTACTTTGACCCTGCAGAAGGACATGTGGCAAGGTTAAAGGTGGAGATGCGAGCCTTCAGAAGTAGGTTAGAAATTTTTCCCTTTTTCCAAAATGGAAACGCGCCCCCCCCCCCCCCCCCCCCCCAAATCATTTTTGAAGTCTTATAATGTTCTTAAAATTGCACCATGAAGACACGTGGAGGCTTCCACTAGATCTTCCCATACTTAGTCTTTTTTCAAAATATTTTGAGAGGCCTAAGACACACGGAGTGACCACACATGTTTGAGGACCGATAGTTGACTTTTATTTTAAAGAAGCGCCAGGAGGACACTTGGAGGCCTCCGCTCACTTTATATTTTGCTTGGAATTTTCAATGGCCAAAGGAGATTACCTCAGACCTTGACACATGGCACCTTCTGCTGAGCTTTAAGCCTTCAAACAAATTTTTCCGGGCCAGGACACGTGGTGAGCCCATGCTCATTCAAGCTCTCAACTTTTGGGGACCAACTCAAGTTGCACCATTGTGACACGTGCCAGTTTGAAAAGTCAAAAGGCGGGGAAGCGAACAATCGGAGGCAACTTGGATTTTTTGCCTCTTATCATCAAAAGGATTAAAATATAAAAATGGCCCACAAACTCAATAGAGAATAGTCAAAATTTTATTCCAGTCAACGGCGGAGGTGCAGACATTTAGGGGAAATTTGGAAAAAATTCCTTTTGTGGAGAAGGGTGTTAAAAGTGTAAAAGGAAGCAAGGTTCTGTTGGGACCCACATCAGAAAGTAAAAGCAGAAGGGAGGAGCTGCAGGGAAAACATGGAAAAATTTCCCTTTTCGAAAAAGGAGGTGAAATAGTAGAATTTGGTCGTGTCATGCTCATTTCTCAAGGGCAGAGGCATGAAGCAAAATGTGAAAATTTTACATTTTTTCCAAAAATTTGTAAAAGAAAAAGAGGAACCCGTAGGCCCGTTTTAAATTGGATCTCCCATGTGGATGATCCTAATTCAGAATATAAATCAACGTAAGCTATGAATCTGTATCTGATTTTTCCACCATTTTTACTCCAGAGCTCCTAGAGATGCGAGTCTTCATGATTTCTCGATATTTCTTGCATGCCAAATAGAGAGGAGAGTTAATTTGATATCTAAATTTGGTGGGGAAGATCTGGGGATGTCTTTTACAATTAAGATGAGATCTGACCTCTAGGCTTGATCTGATCTTCCATTTTCCCTTCCCGGGCACGCAAATAACTAGATTTCATAGATTAGTGGCGGAATTGGTTGGTGAGTAGAGGGAACAGTGATCTACCAAAAGGAGAAGTTGAATGTGGGAGATGTTTGAAGAGATCCACCCCCTGAGCACCCGACAACTTTTTATAGATCTGATTCTAGGAATCACGATCGGGATTATGTTGAGCACTAGTACACTCAATGTTTGGATTTTTGGGGGGAAAACTTTGTTGAAAAAAGTTATAAATTACACAAATTTATCATGCAAATGGTGGGAGTGTTAGAGGTCAATACTGAATTTTCTAAGAGAAAATCTTTATAGAACCCGTCCTTCTAAGAAATCATCTGAAGAAACTTGTTTATCTCCTTTTTTGTTAAATTTGATCATGTTAAGGTGGTTACGAGTGTATAGCCATTGACAAGTTCTGAGATTGTTCTAGAAACTTTCCGCTGCTGATAAATTTAATCAAACTTGAGTTAATCTGCGTTATTTTGGGCAAAATTTATGTTTGCTTCATTCTTGAATGTTTGGAAGTAGTTTTCTTATTCCTGTGGCAATCTTACATTGAAATATTTTTGAATCACACAAGATCTTATCCTTTTGATAGTTTGGTGGCATTTGCAATTTCATTTATAATAGGAGCTTTCTTTTGATAGTGAAATAAACAAATTTAAAATCACTGTGACTCATAGCATTACTATAACATTGTTTGTTAGCCTTTCAGGGTATCTTAGGCTTGATGAAATAGAAGTTGATAATGTTAAGTTTTCTAATTTGAGCCTTCATTTTGGATCCTTGAAGTTTGTTTGAAAAGTGTTGATATAGGCTTCCATTGAAGCGCATATTCTAGTTAAAGGAACATCCTAGCTATCCTAAAGTATTTTTTTGTTCAAGCCCTCTATTTTTGTAAAAAATTCTCAAGGATATGGTGTATCAAGTTATTTTCTGCCTCACCTCGCACAAAAAATTCATTTACAAAAAACTAATCATACCCATACTACCCCTTTTTGTCATGTGTGTACAAAAATGCATAATTAGGTTTTCATTGTCTTTAGTGGCCTGAAACTTTCTTGGAAAATATATCCATAATGTAGAGTGACAACTCGTGAGAGTTAGGTTTTGTTGCATTGATCATATTTTCTTCAAGGTCTTCTTAACAATTTCACAAGGGAGGATAACTCCATCTCCTCCACAAACAGTAGGCTACAAAAAGGCTTCTCTCACCATGTTTGAAAGGCACAACCGTAAAGTAGTGAGGATAGGTCAAATCCTCTTGAGGGTGCTACACATTTCTCCACATCTGAGTGACAAAGAGCAAGCTCCATTTCATCCTCAGCTACAAAATGACACACCACATGCTCTGCTTGCCTCTAAGTTTCTTACCAAACCTGTGATGTTGCTAAGCTTCTGAGGGAGAATCAATTTGGGTACCAACACTCCTAACTCCACAAATACTCTTGGGAGAAAATTATAGTCATCCCATATTGATATGTGTGGCCATATGTTGGGCTTTCTAGGCATCACATAATATCACAAAAACAACCTAGACAAGTCTTTAATACCAAAGTGGAAGGATTAAGAGAGATGATGATGATATATGTGTGTAAAATGATAGTTTTATAACTAGCAATCACATGTGTACAATGCAATGTGAACGCCGAATGGTATAAGTTATTTGATTTATTGGGATGCATTAAACATTGAAAGGTTCTATTTGTACATTTCAAATAAATTCATACATATACATTTGCAAATCTTATACGATGAGTGGTGGCCTTTTGTGGACAATTTTTTTTGCACTAAACATGAATACATTTGTTGTCCCTTGAATGGGGCTGACAATTTTGCCCCTTCAAAAAGAAATTCGGGCACACTTTTATCTATTTTAAGGGTTCCGAGTGGACTGAGTTAATATGAAAAAAATCTGGGCAGTTAAAGGAAAAATTGGTCATTGTTTACTTGAAAATCAGCTCATCTGTTTGTTGTCTGCTTTTGATAGAATCTGTGTTCACATGCCAATGTCAAAGACAACTCCATCCACATTTAATTGCTCCATGCTCTAGACAACAAACCTTTAAAATACTTAAACAGTGTATAGTGTAAGCTCTGAAAGAAAATTAACAAACAGAAATCATATGTCAAATGGTTGTGGATAAAGTATTTCTCTTCTGTACTCTGCACAAACCATCAATTAGGATAAGAACCAGTTCTCAAAAGTTTCACTTCAATCAGATGATTAGTTCTACATAAATATCATATCAATAAATAACCCCTGCATAACTAGCTTTGAACCCAACATGGAAACTGTGTTCATAGGAATAAGTTGTGGTTCCATCCATCCTTTGCCTAGGTACTACCACAAGAAGATTATCGAGAATCATGTTTTGGAAAACATATAAATGCTTGTAAGAAAAAAAAAGTATTAAAAGGCTTTAAAATGCCAATTGCTAAAAATAGATTGCTCCAGTTGTATGGTAATTCTTATTTAAAGCAAGATATTAGCCATGAAATATGTCGACTTACATTTGAATGCGATATTCATCATTTATTTTCTCGTTAAAACTCTTTGGCCGACTTAGAGTCTAGTTTGATTTTGCATACATTATTGCACAACTTGTTTTCTCTCATTTGAAACTGAGATAGATAGAGATACGATGTTAGAAATATGGGCATACGATGCTGAAACCAACTACCAATAGAGAAGGAAAATGATTAAAACTTGCATTTAGGATGAATACTCACCATATATGGAGATTTTTCAATGCGGTCACCACGAAGAACCTCCCCGAAATTTTCAGCACTATTCACAATCTCCTTTGGCTTGCAATAATCTTAATAATAGAAATCATAAGGAATTTGTGTCTTAGTTGAGGTTAACTTATTCACCTTCACCTATAGCGTCGCCCTAAACACCAAATATGACGCAGAGTCAGCATAGCCTCAATATTATTACAAATAGAGGTATAAAAGAAACAAGGCCAACCGCCAACTCAATCAACAAATTCATGAATTAGGTATCTACGAGCTAAATCTAATAATCTTGAATTGGATTATGGAAAGGAAATTCAATCTAGTTCCCTACTACAATTTATTAAATCTATGAAGTTGTGATCATAAGAACAGGATGATTACTCCAATTTATTAATAAATTTATAAGGTTGAGGTCATATGGAGAAGGATACCGCTCCACATGAGAAGCTACAAAATTTGGAATCTTCTTTAGAAGACCTCGAGCATATACTATTTAGGTGAGAGATTTTTGGCAGGTGCTGAAGTGGGAGCTGACAGTCGCCATGATCTATTTCTAAGAGGGAGCTTGTACCTTGAGTTTGGTTGCTCTAAATTTTCATTCTATTTACCAGCAAAATTTTACTTTCCCTTTTAAAAGGAATCTCTTGTATAGTTGTAATAACAGATCCTATACAGCACCAGCTGAGAAAATTAGTGAACCTCCCACCACCGCCCACCCCCCTCCCCTACCAGACATGACAGGAAAGTGTTGGATGGCCAAATAGCCAATAACAACTAAGCCAGAAAGCTTATAGAAAAACTAAGTACCCATGGCATCAGCATTGATGTAAAATGACCAAGATTATGTAGTCAAAACATAAATGACATCATGGTAAGCAACAGTAATCCAGCACTCGAAAATGTAGAGAAGCCAATGACAAAAACAATTTGATGTCTTGGAGTGCATAAAAACATATAAAAGTAATGAATTCAAAAAAAACAACTAATAATGCAACATGAAATGAATCAACAGTTCGTAGATTTATAGAACAATATATATTCCAAGGTATTATAAAATATATATAGTTTAACTTAGATCATCTACACAAATTTTAACAAAAGACAGATCTAAACCCCTAAAATTCTAGATCCACCTTCCCCTTCTGCGAGCTCTCCCTCACAAAACCAAAATACTTAACAAGTTAAGAAGAGCGAGACCAATGACCCCTAAGAACTATGTATTGCGATTAGATTGAAGGGAAATGAATCTAAATACCCCTTAGTAGCCGATAATTTAAGAGAGCCAATGATGGAAGAAGATACCCCTCAGTTAGAGAAAAAACAGTTAACTTCCAGAATCAACACATTATGTAAAGCCAAGAGACAGCCCAGGATGGAACATTTATTAGTCTTCTTACAAAGAATATGATTAAAAGTGTTAAAAATCCTATTGTCATCAATGGCAACGTGGTTTGACGTGTGTCTAACAAAGGGAACACAATCTTCTTGGAGGATTTGTTGATGGTGGATGGGTCGATGAGGTTAAGGTAGTCACCGACATTGTCGAGTGGAATGTCAGAGGGCACGAGTGAAAGAAAGAATGGTGTGAAGGGGATCCATGCAACGATGCGCTCGATGGAATGGTGTGCAATGAACACAAAAAAGTCACAAATTTTTCTTTATGGAACGAAGGACTCTTTGTATTTCCTTAGCAACCTCTACCTAAACTATAATAAGTTGAAATGAGAAACATGAAAGAAAATCTCCAATCTCTAAGAATTTACAAGAATGATTTGCAGCTACTAGTCATTATTCGTCACATGTACGCCCATGATTTTGTTGTACATTAACAATCAAAAACATCTGCACCATTTATGCGCTGTGGACAAAAAAATGGAAAACTATAGTCAGTAGTTGTCCACCACCTATAAAACTTTGCCACGCTCGCTGTCATCTCCCGAATATGTGTTATAACTCCTACATTTCACTGTAAATTCCCGTCAATATACCCAAAAAATTGTATTCTTCAAAGAACAATCCTCATCCTTCTCTGCGCCGTCGTGCCCATCCATTTATTGTGGTTGAACATCGAATCACTTCTGACCAGAGGAGAGCATCACCAAGCCAACATGTATATATACATTATAGTTTCTAACTATTATCGAGCAGTCTTTCCTTCATCTGCTCATGATTTTCCCTCAAACTCAAGTGTGGTCCTTCTGCTCATAGTCTCTGCAGTTGAAGCTCTTGTCTTTCACATTCCTCTCCATTATTTCAGGTTATCGATCTCGGGGTGTCCCCCTTGCTGTGGTATCGACCAAATTCAAAAAAAATTATATGTTTGGGCGTGTTAGATACGGTTGTCGAGGCTTTGTTATAAGGGTATTTTAGAAATCATCAAGGAAACCCACATATTTGCTGCAATATTATTTGGAGTTGTATGGCAATGAAATTGTATCTCATCGGAGGCAGATCCTAATTATGATGTGTGGCTGTCGATTATTGAGATTAAAACATGTTTCTATCATGGTAAATCAAGATTGAAAGAAAGTATTAATGAGTGTTATTCACGAAACAAGTTTTATTCAAAACTGGAAATAGATGATCCACGCAGAAATCCAGACGCAGACAATGGAAATCGAATCTCATCGAAGCTCCGCTACCGAATACAGATCCCATCAAATATGTGTCCATGTTTGTCGCTCCTCTCAGATTTCAAAATCGCCATTCCCATCTATGCGTAGCTCTGTCTGTCCTCTCAGATCCGAAGCTAAAAACAGTAAAAAAAAAAAGCTAAAAAACAATTTTACAAAAGCCAAAATGTCAACAAAAACAGAAAATACAGGAAAACAGCGGTCAAAATTAATCATCTTGACAAAACGTCTAAAAGGCCGTCAAATTTAACACGTTCGTAGAAACGTCCGTAGAGGCCTTTCCCATAGGGGGAACGCCTTCGGCGTAATAATTTCTTGCATAATCAAAGAGACTGCTCCAGCTTAAAATATTTCTTTCACAAAATATTATTCAGATACAAACATTCTCTTACATATACACATTGTAGGTATTTTCTTGAACTCTTGGGAAGTTGTACGTATTCCCAATTTTTCAGTCTATTGTTTTCTTCTTTAGCACTCGTCTTTTCTCTGGCCTTATTACGTAGTAAAATATACAGACATACAATATCTAAATTTCAAAGTAATTCTCCAAAGTTCGAGCAGTTAATAACAATAAAATATAAAACCTCTTCCTTCTAGTACAAGCTAGAGGTATGTATACATCAAATTTCTTATTAAAAGGTAGCTGAAGCTTAAAGTGGAAGAATCTATATAGGATAACGCTATGTGCTACAGCAAATGATAGCAAATAAGTTAACGTGCAAATCTGTACAGGCAAGCTTATTCCAAGAGTTTGCAGTAGAAAAAGGCTAATATCTGGAGGAAATAGAATCGTTTACGAAAATATGAATTCAGTTGGACATAGAATAGTTATTCCTCTGCCTTATCTTGCAGCTGGATATAATGATATATCCGAGTCCAAGATAGAAGTAGGATGTAGAAGTGGAATAGAAGATCCCTTCATTTCCAGCGCTTCCTTCAACTCCAACACTACCTCGTTCATTGGAGGCCTGTTCGTGGAATATGGGGATGTACAGAGCATGGCCAAATCTGCCAATAATGTAGGATCGGCTATGCTTGTTCAATAATGTAGGATCGGCTATGCTCTCTATGTCTCCCTTTAACAGGGCTGAGCAATATACCTGCCATGAAGATTGGTTAATTTAATTTAGTACCAATCACCGTATCTACAGTAATAGAGCTTTCGTTTTAAGTTTAAATTATACTTACCCAGTTAGTGATGTGAATGTTCTCACTACTAGAGGAATCTAAAAAGACAGGACGACGTCCGCAAATAATCTCCATCAGAAGCACACCAAAACTGTAAACATCGCTTTTTTCTGTCAATCGATGGGCAGTGTAATACCTGCAAAGCCAAAACGGTGAAGCTATTACTTTGTTTCTTTTACAAATATAATACCAGGAATGAAAACGATATTAGGATAATTACTCGGGATCTAGATATCCTGTAGTGCCCTTTACAAGCGTAGTTATGTGCGTTGCTCCATCAAGCGGTCCCGTCTTAGACAATCCAAAGTCTGCTATTTTTGCATCCAAGCTTTCATTCAGCAGGATATTGGAGCTCTTAACGTCTCTGTGAATGATGCCTGGCTTGCAGCCAAGGTGCAGATATTCCAATCCTGCTCCCGAAAAAAAAAAAAAAAAAAGTCCTTCAGCCCTCCCAATCCCATGATTTACAGCTAGCTTCTTAGATGCCATTAGTATCTGACTAACCTTGACCAGCATCGAGCGCAATCTTGAGTCTTTTATCCCAGTCTAGATCATTATGAGATGAACCTTGACACAGTAAAAAACAAACACAGATTTTTCATGTGAATAAAATATTCTTGACTCTCTTTAGCGCACACATACATGATTGACAGAATTGAGAAGTGCTTTCGTGCATTCTACCATCAAGTCGCTTTCGTAGGTCGCCATTGCACATGTACTCGTAAATAAGAACCATATTTTTCCCATCAGTACAGTAGCCAAAGAATTTCACAAGATTTTTATGGTGTAATTTGGAAAGCACATCCACCTGCATGACAAGTTCATAATTTTAATTATTCATTTTTACATTTTAAACTAAGTGGCCATGATTAAATCTTGTATTAGTGCCTGGTTTGAAGTTAGACGTACCTCGGCGGAAAACTCAGTAATACCCTGATCTGATATATCAGACAATATTTTAATGGCCACTTCTTTATCCTGAAGGCAACCATAAAAAACGCGGCCATATCCTCCTTTCCCAATCTCCCTTGCAAAGCCGCCGGTCATTGCTCTTACCTCTTCATAACTGAATGATCGGCAGCCATCAACTTTCACAAGATCTAGATACATTCCTTCTGGTTTCCCTGCATTTTGGCACCGGCAAATATAAGTTCGTTCGCCCTGTTGCTAAAAATACGCATCGAATGGACTTGTTTATCTATTCCTTCTGGTTTTTCTGCATTTGGGCACAGATGATGACTAACCTCTTGAGTTTGCGCTCCTTGATTTATATTTTAAAAAGACCATCACTGCAGTTATAATTGCAAGTGTTGCAACCCCAACTATGATCAGCGAGAGGATCAGTGCTCTGCTGCGATGTTTTTTGTGGGTATTCATGCAAGACCCAGGTTGGCAAATGTTTTCATTCCCATCAATTCTACAATAATTAACATAATCACCAAAGGCCGTGCTAAGAGTAAGCAATTTGTATACCAATGTTAACACAATGAGATTGATATGTTTTCATAAAAAAGCTTCACCTCAGAAAAAGTTCTCCATTTCGCTGTTTATCGGCCAGACCAATTGGCAGTGATCCATTTAGATTATTTTCGGTCAAATCCCTAAATTTCGAAAAGAGAATTTCTTAAAATAGTGGACACTTGGTTTAGGCACAACACCCACATTTCAAATCAAATTTTAATCCTTGACAATATGAATAGAAATATCTCTCGAGACATGTGTTTCTACTTACAATTCAATCAGTTTAGGCAGATTGGCCAGAACATCTGGTATTGGACCAGTCAGAGTGTTATTTGCTAAATCCCTGGAGACAGGAACAAAATCACAAACATTAGAGAAATAAGGGGCCTTTAGAGTCTTAGATTCTCACCAAACGAAAAAATATAGGAGTCGTTACAGACAATATAGCAAGAGCAGAGAGGTTGCAGAAGCTTGCAGGTATCGTGCCAATCAGTCCCTTTCCCGAAAGATTCCTGCATGTTTAGCTGATCTGGATAAGCTTCTACTGCTGACGGCAATCAAATCAAAATACAAAATTATCCAGGAGAAGACTTACACAGAAATAATCCTGGGTGATGAGTCTTGAGAGCAAGTCACCCAATCCCAAGAATATTGCGTTGGTAGACAAGGATCACCTGTCCACTCTTTTTCCAGATTTAGATGTCTTGCAATGTCCGCAAGTGCACCCGCTGCAGAAACAAAAGTTAGGTAGGGATTGCAGGAGAGCAATTATTTTGTTCAACACTAAGAGCATTTAAAATGAGAACTTCACCCAATACGGACCATCTTCACTCTGAGTTCCGTTTATTAGCAGGCTGCTAAATTGGTACAATTCTTTCGCATTTACAACAGGCCCCACTTTCGATCGATTTGTAGGATCTAGAGAGAACTCTAATTTCTCTGCCGGAGTTTGATATTCCATATAGAAAGTTTTTGAATCTAGGTATTCCGTAAGTAGTACAGTGCTTCTGGTTTCGCGATCTATAAAGACGCTGAATTCCCGAAATGCATTGTCCGATAGTTTCTGTATTTCTGCGAAACAAATTACAATATAGTATTTACCAGTTTCGCCAGTTTGTTCAACATTCCACTGCCACGTGATTCGCGAACCAGTGTCATTCGTTACAAACGCCGTTCTAAAGACAGACGATGGTACATAAAAAAGGTTTCCTGAACGAATGTCATCTGTTGTGTTTACACAAAGCAAACCTTTTGATTTTCGAGATAGCCCCCAAATCCTATCGAACTCGTCCTCAGGATATCTGCAAACAATTTAAACCAAGCTATTTCATTCCACAAATTAAATGTATCACCTGAATTTAAACATCTTTGAAAGCCCAAGATATAAATAGGAAAAGGATCCGCAACATAAAAAAAAAAACTCATTGTCACTACTTCTAACCTGGAAATTGTTTATTATTATTTAGATGGTATATCGCTGGTAAACAAAATTGGTTAACCGCAGAATGACATGTCGAAAATTTAAAAAACTGTATTTTTTGTTTTTTAAGTGATTCTTTTTAAATACATATAAAATTGGTTAAAATATACTTATCTCTTATATTTATGTAAAGAAATCATAAAAATGTTTTTTTTTTTTTTTGCCCTTCCTTTCTTTCTGAATTTACAGCTATCTAAACGATTTAGGCCGTCAACAAATTTTCATTAGACAGGCACATATAATTTGAAATTCTACGCCTGGTCACAAGCTCGTACAGAAATCTAAATTGGTGAGAACTAATGGAATATTTATAATGTTTGTAGTTTAGAATAGATTTTTTGACTGCTTTGGTAGATATTAGTTAGTTGCTTTGGTGCCAGTACGATATGTTTATTGATTTCTGTTACAGACGAGAGAAGAAATACCTTAGACGCGAGTTTGACAGTGAACCGGAATCATAGCGAAATAAAAGGAGAAGCGAGTAATCTCGTGTTACTGCGGGATACATGGATGGCTTGACAGGGCGAAGCTCTAAGGCCGAAATGAAGGGAATATCATCTGTGCTGCGAGCAACACAAACGCTGATTGACGCACTCCTCGCCATGGCAATCACTTCCTCGGTAATGATATCTCGCGTACTGTTTATTACAACACTAACCCAAGGATTAGCATCTATAAGCAATTCAAATCGTGGTTGTGACTGGAGACCATCATAGTTCCCATATAAAAAAGACGCGCGGATTATGTAATTTCTTTCCTGCATAGCAGGTAAGTTGTAACAATGTCGTTTTCCTTGAGGAAAACTCCGAAGCTGTTTGAAGGGCCGCTGTATTTCTCCTACAAATTCAGCTACTGATATGGTTTTTTTCACCCCCGCTTTAATGTAATGTTCGTCGGACGTCCAGTGTATGGTGTGGGTGTCATTATACCCCCCTTCTCCTCCGCAATCGAGACTGATGAATCCTGTACACACAACAGTGGGGAAAACCTCAAACATCTATTAAATAGACACTGTTTGAGTTAATAATGGCACCCTAATTATTAGGATTGAATTTCTTACCTTGCTGTGAACTTACAACACTGCATTTCAGAAACAACAAGCAGATGAAGGCCACTGCACTTTGATTCAGTGCCTTCATGATGAATAGAGTGCCTAGTTATTTAACACTTATCTTATTTTATAGCAATCTCTTCCCCTTTTGTAATACCTTTCTGCAGCGACCAGTAGACTCTACCACCTCAAAAATTTAGTCGTTCTTAACATTGATTTGACTCGGATTGTTTGAAATTCTTTTGGTCGATTATTCAAGACTTGGGAAGGAACGGACTATTCGACTTTGAATTATGTCGGTGCATTTAAGAGGCTGGACAATTGCAGTCAAATTGGAAATCGGGAACGAAGAAGGTTTGAAATTTCTTTCAGATAGCCCCCCCCCAGATATCTATAGATAGGGCCCTCGGGCAGATAGAGCGGAGAGCGGAGAGCGGAGAGCGGAGAGCGGAAGCCCCTATCTAAAGTTCGGGGTGGGGCGGGAGGGAGTTGTTAGCGAGGGGGGTTGGGTTGAGGGCGACTCTCTAGAGTCTAGTCGACAATTTTCCAAGACATGTTTGATTTATGTAGAAGATTGAATCCTCGTAAACAAAGTCTTGCGTTTATCCACGATTGTGGACCCGTGGTTGGATAGCAGAACATATTTGAATCGTTCGAAATAATGACCAAATCCTAATGTTGTCCAAGAATCAAATCGATAGAAGAACATATCCCTTGCCCTTGCCCGTCACGCCAACGTATACATTACTGTCCACAACGGCGTGTACTTGTTTGAAAATTCATTTAACAAAAAAGCAACAAAGCTCGCTCCAGTTACATCAAATAAAGTCGTAGGTATACAATTCCATACGGATAAGGACTCGCAATTGGATTATTAATGTGTGAAAGAAATTAAGGACTCGCAATTGTATTGTTAATGTGTGATAGAAATGTCGAAGAGTATCTATTTAAGAATAGAGTTAAATTAAAGGTTATGAATGCTCTAGGTAATAATTGAAGTGGACTTCCTTGTTAAAATATTAATTAATAATTTTGATTTTCAAAGGGAAATAAGTTAGGCTAAGGTTTAGGTGTTAGTTGTTTTCTCATAAACGTCGTCCCGCCCTGTTCCTCCATCATATTGTTGTCCCTTCGGGTTTTCACCATGGTTTTTTCTTATTAATTTAATTACATGGGTATTTTACTCCACCCTTAGGGCAACGACAGGCCCCCTTTTAATGGCATCTATTTCAAATCCCTCATCTACTGATGTAGGGTTGATCAACGAAGTGACTAATAACAATGGCTCCAAAGAAAGCATGGAAGTTCATCCCAAATATTTTCAACGAGGTAATCCGTCTGATACTCCTTTCCCTGATGTTGTTCTTGATTTACTGTAACGCGCACATTTTTCCACTCAAACCCACGATAACCCTGACAGCAAACTGTGAAAATTATGAAATAATAATTTTTTTTAAAGGTTACAATGCCTTAGCCAAGATTTTAATTAAATCCCGATAATAATATTTTAAACAATCACAAGGCAGTGGGACTAAAATAATGACTAATATTTATAACTCAATTTCAAAATGATGTTACAATTTAAGTCTTTCTCCTCTAGACTCAAATATTTTATTTAACTAATCCTCATTTATCTTTTCATTATTTAACTCTATTAATCTCTTTAATTTAATTTATTTAAAGGCCCCTAATTAAATTTATACCTAAATTTAAAATTTCATTGGGCATAACCAAAGCCCTATCGCTAAAAAACATGCACCTTAATATTTTGTTTATTTCATAAAAGGTCAAGTGTACACAACTTTTACTAACCCCTTAGGCTCCATTTAACATTACACACTCACTTTTATTTATTTCATTTCCCACCTAAATACCCTATCACTTAAGTGATGTAGGGTTCATCCTACACCATTGGATCTAATCTATCTGAGCCATTAGATTTAGGTTTGACAAAAGTAACCCTAGAAATCCTTAAGGAAAGCCATATATTCATTTCTTAAGCCTATTCTCTCATTTTCTCTTGTTTTGCTTGAAGATTAAGTGAGAAGGCAAGAAGAAGAAGCCATGGAAGGAAGCTCAAGCTCTTGGGTGATTGCTCACACGAAGGGGAGTTAGTTTTAGCATCCCTCTCCTAGGGTTTTCTCTTATTTCTAATTATTATTAGGATCTCATTTGCAAGGAAAATACCCAAATCAGGTTGTGGGTATTTGCCCAAATAATTTTTATGTATTTGAGGGACCTGAAAAATATACTCCTTGTATAAAATTCATTTAAATGGGTATAAATATACGATTTAATAGGTATATTATTAAAAGTTTATTAATATATATTTCTCATTTTTCTTTTATAGTCTCTTACATATGATTCATTCTGAAATAACAAAAATAATATACATATATACGTAGAAATATATTATTATTATTCTCATTTAAATAACCCAATTTTTTTTTTAGTTATTTAAATTTGGGAGTGATTGGGTTTATTTAATAAAAACAACAAATATGTATATATATATATATATATATATATATATATATATATATATATATATTTACTTTATATATTTACCTACATGGCTTTCCCATCAAGCCATGAGGTTTGAAAGGGAAAATCCCTCTCTCTTCTCCCATAAACTCTAAAATCCATCAAGCCATATGATGGATAGAGAAAAATAAAACATAAAAGCATACTAAACCACAAACACACATGAAACAAAACACCCATTTAAACATAAGCACAGATAATATATAGCATTTCGTAAAACATAAAATGAGCTCAAGGATCCTACCTCCAAAATTTCTCCAAAACTCTAAGATTTTCCACTTCCTTATCCAAGAAATCTCTAGCTCCCAAAGTCTCCAAACACCAAGAAAAAGCTAAAAGAAAAAGTCCCATTTCTCCCGTATGAAGGAGAATTTGAAGAGAAGACAATAAATTTCCTCACCAATGACGGGGTGACATGTGTCACCCCTCTCTTCACTCCAAGTAAAAGATTCAAAAATTAAAATAAGAAAAGATAAATACACTTTTAACACTCCGTTCCCAGAATGCCAAAAATGAAAATAAAACAACATTGTGTAACTTTCTACAAAACACACATACCAATCCATCTTACATGGATGATGAAAAAAGAGAGCCAAAATGGGTGGGAAACTCCCTCTATGCCTTGAAATTAAGCCCCCCTACCTAATAGGCATGATCCAAGGGCTTATTTTTATGCTAAGTGAACTCCCAAAACTAAAAGGGGTCACTTAAAATTCCATAAATAGTCTAATTTCAGGTTTGGCACATTTCGGCACAAGTGTAGAGGATATGGGGCCCACCCAAGGGTTCACATGTGACATTAATCCTCTCTAAGTTTTACACAATTACCCAAATACCAAACCTAAATGCATGTGGGGACCATTAAGTCCCCAAAACAAGTTTCCTTAGAATAAACAAAAATCCTAAACAAGATGAATTTTACATGACATACTACATTGCAAATGAGGGTCACTCATGGTGCCCAAAAAAATGAAATATAATACTAAGGCCTCATACAGTTAACATGGTTAGGACTTAGCCCCATGGGCTGCTTGTGCACAATTTGTGTAGTCACCCTGAAACCCATGTTCTCCTATGACCGATCACTTGCACACTCATTACACACATTAAACACACCTATCTGATGCAATGTAAATCAAGTACTTAATAAGCAATCAATGAAATATATGCTAGCCATCATCCTGGAATCGTAAATGCGACAATATGCATAATTATACACAATTTACCATGAGTTAGCCATAGACATAAATAAAAGTGGCATACATCCATATAATCCAAACATGCGACTAAACTAAGTATCTAACATATATCAATTAGGTCCAAACAACAATGCAATAAGTTAGTATCTGCAACATCAAATGAAAATGTGTCAACATACTAATAAAGTCAAATTGGCGCTATGCGCCCAAATCTCTACATATGTCCAAGAAAGTCAAATATCATAACATAATATCTAAAATATATCAAATCATTCTCAAATTTCTATGAATAAAGAAGTCAAAAAATAACTGAGGCTATAAAAATTTGAGCACTACATCCCCATCTCCTAAAACTAGACTTCCTCCTAGAAGTCACTTAAAGAGATAGGGATATCTAGCCCTAAATGGTGTAGAATACTCCCAGGCAGCCATTGTCTCATCATATATGTCCCACTGCACTCCAACCTGGTCTAAGTCTCGACCCCAAAGGGCCAAGCTTTGGTGCTCTAGTATACATACAGGCTCTAGGCTCCACTGTCCTCCGTCCTCTACCTGTAATTCTGACCAATCCAAAACATGAGATACATCAGGTACATATCTACATAGTACTGAAACATAAAAAATATCATGGGCCCGTGCAAGGCATGGTTGCAAATCTAGGAGATAGGAAACTAGACCGATGACCTCTAAAAAATCAAAAGGCCCCACAAAACAAGGAGATATATTAGAACCCTTTCCATAGTGGATTTCGATCTTATGAGGATGAACTCTCAAAAAGACCTTTTCACCAACTAAAAAACGATGATCAGTCCTCTTGGTGTCTACGTATGCCTTCTGGCGTGCTCTAGCATGCTGAAAACGTTGTCAAATAAGAACAAACTTCTACTCTAAATCCTTTAGATAAGCCAGTCCTAGAATAATCTTATCATATAGCCTATCCCAAATCAAAGGTGTTCTGCAAGGTCAACTATACAAAGCCTGGTAGGGAGCCATTCTAATGGAACTATGATAGCTATTGTTGTTTTCAAACTCAACCAAATATAGATAATCTTCCTACTTCTTATGTTTCTCCATCACATACATCCTCAACATGTCCTCTAGTACCTGATTAACTCTGTTTATCTGTCCATCTGTCTCTAGATGATATGTTGAGCTGAAATTAATATGTGTACCTAGACCGTCCTGAAAGGAATTCCATAAAACTGAAGTGTAAATGGTATCCCTGTCATTGATGATGGTCTTCAGAATCCTTTGTAACCTAACAATGTCCTCCATAAATACTTTGTGATGGCTTGTGCATTATAGGTGACCTTGGTTGGCGAGAAATGCGCAACCTTAGTCAACTTATTCAGAGTAACCATAATGGAATCATGATTATAATAAGACATAGGGAGTCCTACTATGAAATCCATAGAGATCACATCCCATTTCAACTTGGGAATATCACGAGGATGTAGGAGTCATGTGGGATGGGAATGCTTTGCCTTGACCCTTTGGCACTTAAGGCAATGTGTAACAAAATCTTCTATGTCCCATCAAAGACCAGGCCAATAATATAACTCTCTTAGATCGACATGCATTTTCTTTACTCCTGGATGTGTTACATATGGAGCTCGATGAACTTCTGTAAGGATGAAACTACACATATCACCTAACTTAGGCACATAGATGCGCATATGAAACCAAAGTAATCCATCAGCCTCTAAAATGCACCATGAATATCTGGCCTCTAATGGACCTTGTGAATCAAACATCTATCTAGTTCCCTCATAAAACTTGTCCTCTAAAAGATGCTGAAGAATCCTTCCCCTTAAATTTGATTGCAGTGTCAATGATGCAAGCACATGTCATCGCCTACTAAGTGCATCTGCAATGACATTTTCCTTTCCTTTGATATAATGCACCTCCATGTCGTACTCACATAGGAACTCAATCCAACGCTGCTGGGGGGCATTGAGGTTCAGATGTGATAAGATATGCTGCAAGCTATGATGATCTGTCCTCAAAGTGAAAGGTCTACGTAAAAGGAAATAACACCAATGCACAAGATCATGAATGACTATTGTAAGCTCTAAATCACGAGTAGGATAGTTAAGCTCGTAATATTTGAGCTTACGTGAATCAAAGGAAATAAACCAATGTTTCTGCATAAAAATTGCTCCCAAAACCACTAGTGATGCGTCAGTACAAACAACAATATCATTTTTCGGGTCCAGAAATGCTAAGATAGGTGTTTTGGTTAAAATTACCTTAAGTACCTGAAATTCCTGCTCACACTTTTATGACCAATCAAAATTCTTCCCCTTTCTCTAAAGGGAAGTAATAGGTTGATCAGTCTTGGAAAAATCCTAAGAAAACCTATGATAATAACCTACTAAACCCATAAAACTCCTCACCTTAGTGACTGATGTGGGTGTTGGCCAGTCCATAATAACATGTATCTTAGAGGGATCTACCAAGATACCCTCTCCTGTTAGGATATGTCCCAAGTACTGAATCTCTATATGAAAGAAGATAAATTTTTCCAAGTTCCCAAACAACTTCTGCTCTCTCAAAACTTGTAGTACCTGCTTCAAATGCTCTTGTGTTCCTCCTCGGAATGAGAATAGATCAATATATCATCTAGGAACACTAATATAAAGTGATCCAGAGAGGCCCTAAATACTCCATTCATGAGGCTCATGAAGACAGCTATGGCATTGGTCAAACCAAATGGGACAACTGTGAACTCATAATTCCAATAACGTGTGTGGAAGGTTGTCTTATGAATGTCTACATTTGATATGCACAACTAATGATAACCCGACTTTAGATCAATTTTGGAGAACACTCTCACTCCCCTCATATGATCAAACAAGTCATCAATCACAGGGAGTGGATAATGATTCTTTATTGTGACTTTGTTGAGTGGTATGAAGTCTACACAAAAGATGAGAGAACCATCCTTATTCCTGAAAAATATGAATGATGCTCCCCAAGGAGATACACTTGGGTGAATGAGACCCTTTTCCAACAACTCCTCTAATTGTATCTGAAGCTCATGAAGCTTTGGAGTAATCATCTGATAGGGTTCCCTAGAAACTAATGCAGATCCTAGCACTAAATCAATGGTGAAATCCACCTCCCTATGGGGTGGTAACCCTAGAATCTCACTTGAAAACACATCTGCATACTCCCTCAAAATCGCATGATCATCTAAGGGTGAATGCTCTAGAGTGCTCTCTGAACGATCACTGATGGTGAGAGAAAACAACTGAAAACCTTTACACATGCTCCACTTGAGTTTATTAGGTGAGATCATGCACAAAGAGATGGGCCTTTACATCCCCAAAATCACAACTGCACTCCCAAGATCATCCTAACACTCAATGACCTTATTTCTGTAATCCACCTTAGCCCAATGATCCTTGAGCCAATCTATACCCAAAACTGCCTGATAGGATCCTAGAGGAATAACTCGGAGGTTGAGTGTAGTTGTGAAGACTCCTAAATAAAGTACGTAACTCTCCACAAATGATTCCACGACATGTTTTTCCCTAGAGGAAAACTCAACCTGATAACTATTTGCTTGCCTAGCCACCACTAGGCCACACTAGTCCACTACAGAAGGAGATATAAAAGAATATAAAGAACTTGAATAAAAGAGTACTAAGACAGAAATACCCCTGATAGTACCTATCGCCTCAATAACTGTGGCCTTATGCTCATCCTGGTGGTTTTCAACTGCTACATATACATGATGCGCGTATCCTAAGTCACACACATTCTGTTTAGATCTAGGAGCTCTTTGTATATCTATGGTAGTGGGCTTGTGGAGACTCGTACGCATCTAGTGATCAGGGGACCCAAAAATAAAACATCCTCTTATACCCCTTTGAGATGGGGTCCCTCATGTACTCTGGTAAACTGATATTGTTTGCCTAGTGCTAATAAACTACTACGTGTGGGTTGGTTATACCTGATGAGTACCTTGTCTCCTATCCCTGGCTCCACCATAACCTCCTTTAGTACCACCTTTCTTTAAGCTCTGAGTATGTTTAGAATTTTTCTATTTTTGATATGGTGGAGCCCTAAATACTACTGGTGGAGGCCAGAACCCTACTCTAGGGGGCTGTGCTGTACCCTGTGACCTTTGACTCTGAAAGGCCTATATCCTATCCTGAAACTTGCTCTTGTTCCTAGCTCGGTGATCATGTGTCTTGGTCCTGTTATCCTCAGCTAAGTAGGTGTTCTCAACAGGATTCTAAAGCATGGGAGGACATAACATCTTAATTGCTTCTACTATGTCTACATTCAGGCGCTGAATAAACCTATTAAGTTAAAAAAATTTATCTTGTAGGTTTTCCACATACTGTAAAAGATATAGGAACTGTTATCACCGAATCACAGCACCCTTGTGTTAATACAAGTGTATATACTTGAACTCATGGTGTGATTGGATAACATGGGTACTATCTCCAAGTTGTGGGACTTGCTATTTGAGATAGACCTCCAGAGAAAGCTGGTCCTTGCTCTTAAACTACCTGCCACAATCTACTCTAATGTAGGGGAAAATAACTATTCTAATCTAAATTTCCAAAGGATCAGAGAGAGAGAATGCATAAAATGAAATCCTACACTAAATAGGTGATACACCAGAAAAGGAGGGTGTAATAGTAGTTTCCAAATGCGTGAAATATAGAAGCAAAGTGCACACTAGAAGGGGTGATGATAGTTCTCCACAATCTAGCAGAATACATTCACAAAAATATCTCAAACATGCACAATGATAATGGATCCCTACAAGAGCATAAAAATAGACACAATATTCTTGTAGACAGATTAAAGGGGCAAGAATAATGCAAGAAAACACAGCAGGGGAAGATATATCCACAAATTGATATTTTATTGCTTCATGATATGCACAGTTCAATCTATTACAATATAAGGGCCTGGATCACCATGCAAGGAATCCACTACAAGGGCCTGCAGCACATTGGCTTCACAAAGAAATTTTGACAGAGATTTTCTATCTGAAAACTCCTCCTTTACAATGAGCCCAACACTCCAATTTATAGAAAAATGAGAAGGAAAAATGGAAATCCCGAAATCTATCCTTCAACCATCTGTAAGAGGCATTAAATGGAGTAAAATGATTATATATTGCTTGTAAAAGGCTCCCCATACTGTCCCATGTGGTGCAGCAAAGAAAGAATGATGACCATGCCTCTTAATTGCACTCCCAACCACCAAATGAAACACTGTTGTGAACCCAGCCACGTTCTCTAAAAAATATCGACCAATTTCTGACCAAATCCTAAATTTCTTGATTTCTATGCGTCGGGCTCGGATCCATGATTCCAATGGTACCAGTTTTGTGCGATTTCGTTGAGAAATGCAAAAGTTATGGCCTTCTGAGTGCGGGAAGCTATTTTGGGTCTGGCAGGCGTTTTCTGTCATTTGACGGGAATGAGCATTAACTAGCTGGAGCCGAACACGTTTCCTTCATTTAAATATATCTACCCTCATTAAAAATCAGAGCTCGGAGTCATTTAATTTCATTTGACGTCGTGCTCGTTCTAGAAAGTCCAATTTTGTGAAAATCGGAGCTCGGAGTCAAAAGTTATGGCCGTTTGAAGTTTCACGGGTCAAACGTTGACTTTTCTCCTTTTCCTTCAGCCACTTTGGCTTTCCACATCCCTCTCATCCCGCGTGTACCTTTGGCCTGGATGTCCTATTACGAAAGCCCTCTGTTTCGGCCGATTTGGGCTTCCTTGTCCCTCTTTTACGCGAAGACACGTGGCAAGATTTGATTTTCTCTCGGCTCCTTCGGCTTTTCACGTCCCACACATACTTTTGGCTTGAATGTCCCAAACTATTTCAGACGAAAGACTCCTGCTTCGGCCGAATCGGCTGGTTCACGTACCTTTGTCCCAACTGTCCCAGACTATTTGGGAGAGATTCTTCCTATTCGCACAGTTCGGCCGGTTTGCGTACCTTTGTCCCAACTGTCCCGGACTAAACTTGGAGATCTCTTCCACTTTCGGTCGGCTCATCCTTTTGCGTCCCGCGCATCCCAACGGCCCGGATGTCCCAAAATTTGTGAAGCAAGACTTAGGCAATTTTCTTCATTTTTACGGCCGGTTCGACTTTTCGCGCCCCGCGTGTCCCTTCGGCCCGGATGTCCCATTGCTGCGCGGACTGCCTGGAGGCTTTTCGGCTGGTTCGCGCCCCGATGTCCCAACTGTCCCAAGGACCACCTGGGTGAGGACTTAGCCAATTTTCTTGATTTTTTCCTGGCCTCCAAGATCTGATGCACGTTATCAAAATTTACCCTGAGGGGGCAAATTTTGGATAACAGGAACCTTCTCTCATACTATGCAAATGCGCCAGAGCTCTATCATAAGTCGTGAAACTCATCAATCCTCTTCTTCATGAAATTATCTGATATATAGTGAGCTTGAAATCACTCCTCAAACAACTCCCAGGTCATTGTATCTCAAGTCAAATGGAAGGTCCTCTCCTCATTGCTCCACCAAACGCCTGCTGTGTCTCAAAGGAGGTGTATGGGGATTCTGGCTTTGAGATTTCTCTCATAAGAGTGCAAGCCAAAGTAGCTATCCAAGCTAAGGAGCCATGACTTAGCCTCAAATCCATCTATGGAGCTGATGCATGTAGGGGGCTACAAGTGAAGAAGATCCCTAATCACACTGCTCATATCATGATCCTGGCATTGGAGTCCAATAGGTGAATGGGGTCGTCTATCTCCAAATGGGTCCTCGAAGCTGTGTGAATGGCTATGATGGCACGATTCCACCCTCTTGTTGTGAATGGAAGGGCTATGTGACCACTCTTGCCTAAGGGTTTCATGCTCTAGTGGCTCCGAGTGTTTGTCCTCATCTATCGGCTCCTCGTCTCCTGACTGGATATCCTCCTCGCTCACCTCGTGCGGTGGTGGACTGTGTTGTTGCACAACACCTATCAAATTCTATAATGCCTCTAAGATCTGAGGTCTGAACTCAGGTGCCTGTGGCTCAGGCATAGGTGAACTATGTCCCAAAACCCTAACCGATTGTCGTCTCATGGTGTCATCCTATGTACGAGGTAGGAAAATGGATTATTAAATTATAAATGGTTGTAGAAAATGTTTTAATTATATTTGTTAATGTTATTTAAAACATTAATTAAATATTAAATGTTTTACCCAGAGTTTCCATGTGTGTGAACATCATGCTCTGATACCAAATGTAATTCCCAGCCTCAGAAAACTGGAAAATAAACCAAAAGTCACTAAAAATCTGGCTAAATTATTCTTTTTTTTTTAAAAATGAACCATTAATACCAATCCTTTCTTAACCATTTTCTATAATATATATTTTTTTTTAATAATTTGCCTTACCCAATTAATTTAACTACTTTCCTAATTCTCGATTTAATTATTTATTTAATTCCACTATATTGATTTACCCTACTAAATAGTTGTCACTTTCGAAATTTACACTCCCTTACATATTAATTTATTTCCACTTACCCTCCTTTTTTTTTATTTCACATTCCCATTAAATTCCCATGAATTAAGAAGTTGTTAGGATTAAATAGATACCCTAAGATCAAACCTATCTAGACCCTTGATTTCAAATTTACCCTAAAGTTTCCTTAAATCCTCCTTATCTTTTATTTTCTCTCCATTTGGTTTTCATTTTGTTTTCTTCTTATTGTGCAGGTTGAGGTTTTTTTTGATGAAAAATCTCATTATTCTATAATATGTGTGTGTGTATATACACACACACACACCCACCAAATGTTAAGTAAACGGTGACAAATGAATTGTAATTGCTATCCCGAATGTAAAAATAAATTACACGTTTAAAGGTGTGAAGGTGTGGGAGGAAGGTTTTGGAGTATGAAAGAGCAGTGGTTTTATGGGGTACAATATTTGGGTTTGTGGGGAGTGGTGAGGGGTGAATGGGGAAGAAGTTGGGAAGGATGCAGAGGGGTAGGGAGTACCACATGGAGGATGGGGAATAGTGCACATGTTTTGGGGAATATTTAAGTCCTTTCACGAGGTATTGACCCTCCCTGTATTTACCTTTCTATTTGTTAAAACATGGAAAAAAATGCCCACCGCAAGACCTTAATATTTTTCTCTCTATTTCTAATATTTGGAAACTTAAACATTTCCACCATAAGGTTTGTTTGGTATAAAGTTTTTCTTTTTATTACTTTCAATTTATAATTAATTATAATATATATATATATATATATATATATATATATATAATAGATATAATAATTTTTTGAATATATTCAATTAAAACATGTAACTAAAATAATATATATTAAGTAAGAATATCTTGTAAGAACGTTATATAGTTACATTTAAAAAAGGGTAACTATATGAAATATGTTTAAATAAGAACTCATACCATATGACGATAAAATTATTACTATTCGTAAAATAGTGGTTTACTATATATTTTTTTTATTACTAATCTTGAAATATATGAAACTCAATGGTTTACCAATATGTCTATATTAAAATTATTTACTCATTTAGGTGGTACAAGAATAATGTAGTAAAGTATGAGGAAGACTTGAAATATGTTTACAATTTCGCAAGGAAAAAGAAAACCAACTCACAGTTACTTTCTTAATAAGATAAATTGTTAAGTTTTCTCATGGGAAGGAGACAAAACTGATTTCATTCCATTCATTGATGTCACAAATTTATAAGAAAGAGTTATAATGCAAGAACATTAATATTTCCATACAAGGAATCCAAAAGCCCCATGTTGTACTAACTTCTTTTCATATGCAAAGCTAGTTTAAAAGTTTTCATATTTTCAAACAAGTAGGATTTCTAACAAGGTAATGTTTTTTTTGGTAGAGACATATTTCCATTAAACAAACTTTCTTTTCAAAATGGTTTTTTCAAATCACTACATAGTAGATTAAATAACTAGTTTACATGATTCCTTTTTCCAATGAGTCTAAGCTCTCAAAAAAAATATTTTTCCAATTACATAAGCCACTCGAGGAATCATGACTCGAGATTCTAGGAAATATTTAGAGGAAAGAACACAAATTTATACAACACTAACTTACAAGAAAACCCCAACTCACAAGAATGAAACTTTACAAGGAAAAGAGAACCTCTATAAGGGCCAAAAGTAAAAGTTACAACGAGAGTAATGTTCCCAAAATGGGAGGTAACAATGGAGGACCATGATGACAATAAACTCCAATATTTTTCAAATTTGAGCTTCAACCTTGAATGTTTTTCCAAGAGACCAAAACAAAGAGAAGGGCTTGTTTTACCACCAAACCAATAAGCATCATTACATATGTCATTACAGTAGTAACACTTAGAACATCGAATACTGATATATGAATGAAGTATACAACATTCATCATAATATTCATGCCATATCACAAGTCTAACACTTTGGTTTTGTGTATAAAATAAGTAAGACAAGTGTATCAATGCCCATCTAGAAATGTCTAATGTCTAATATGGTATCAAGGTCTAGGGATCCAATACAGAGTAACCCAAGACACAATAATATAAAAATAATAACGACATAACAATCAATTTGTATCAAGGAAACTATTTTAGATCATCATCATCTCCTTAGATTCCCATGAGGGTCCACAATACAACCATACAGTCAAAAATAATAATCTAAACATAATAGTAATTATGATGTCCTACACATCTTATTAGTATGCTAACTTGAATACATAAGCCATGTTTAATATTATAATCAATTCGAAAGGGATAACATGGTTCAATCAGTGTTGAAGAGGAGTGGGCATTACATCCCCCTCCCCATAGATTTGAATTCCTCTCGGAAGTCACAGAGAAAGAGGAAGGGAAAAATGCAAAATAAAATAGGATCACACCCTTTTTGGAATTTCCTTGCTTAAAAAAATAGTGGGTCAATAGATTCCAAGTTTGGTCCAGTGTAATTTAACAAGGAGAAGGGAGATTGTAAGGGACGAGTTCTAAAATTTCTTCAAATAAGGTTACATGTATTTAATTCTATAGAGTAACTCTACGTGGTATACAAAGCTATAATGCATAAAATCAAAATGATAAATAGTCAAACGAGTCTCAAGAACAACCACCAAAGTAGAAGAATAACAAGGATAATTTCATGAACTCGATATGACCACAATGTTTCCCATGGATACAACATACTCCAATAAAAAAATTTAAGGATTCCACTAAGGTTGAATTTTGCTTCAAAGTTTGTTATTTAGACAAGGCTAACAATTATCCACCATGACCATCAATTGGTATGAGAAAACATTCTTACTCGAAAGTCTCACAATTTTGAGATCACACAAGATAAGGTTTAACAACAAGGAAGGACACCTAAATTAGTAAAAACATTTATAATCAAGAAAAGTATTCACAAAAAGCACTTCTATAACTCAACAAGATACAGCTAAATTTTCATGGTAACACTAAACAAAATCATGACCACAAGGTTTCCTATAACTTTATTTTACACTCAAGACCGAACACAACACTAACCTGATTTAGAAACATCAAACATTTAGATAATATTTCTACTTAGGAGATAATCCTTGCACAGACTAACATATTATTATAAGATACACTAATCACTCTATATAACATAATGGAATTTAATTATTTTAAAACCTGTTGAAGCTCAAACAATCATAAAGAGTGCACATGCTTAAATTGGTGACAAAAAATATACTCAAGAGGGCTAGGAGATAAAATTGGGTACAAGAGAAGTTCCAACAATAATCTATTAGTATACCACACCAATACTCTAGTAACTACTTACAAAAATAACTTTCTCTTATCTTTCCCAAGGACAAAAGGAAATAAACATCAACAGGGTTTTCAAAGAGAAGAATAAATAATTTCCAAAATTTCTTTCATATCCTTAACGTTTGTTTCCTTAAAATTACAAATAACCTAGGTCACTAAGGACTAAAGCAACACATGACAAGGTTTCTTTTCTTAAAAAACAAGAGGCAAGACCCAATCCTAAAATTCCACAACCCACACTAATCGAGCTATGAGGCAACATGGATATGACGACCCAAACTCCTATAAGGGAAAAGAATATACATATATGAACAAGGGAGTACTTTGCAACTAGACACGTCACTAATAAAAAAGTGTTTCAAAAATCCTGTTAGGCGGGAGAACCCAAGGTTCAATTATACATTGCACTCAATACACATGCATTTTACTCATTCTATAACCCAACTATTAAGTCAAAGTTTATAGATTTTCTTGCTAAGCACATTTCTTACAAGTTTTCATAATTAAAATCTTCCTTCTACTATGACATCCCATATTTGCATTATAAGGAGCACCACTATGGTTGGCATGATATCTGGCCATTCTGTATAGGTAGAAATTTATTTATTTTACTTTTAGGGAAGGTAAATGGACAAATTCTTCTTTCTATTTTCACATAGTTTTATTCCTTTTATTAATCTACCAAGATTATAGCAAGGAACTATTTTCCTTTTTCTAATGTTCCAATTTAGTTGTTAAGTTTCTAGTCTAATCCCCTCAATTAAAGTTTAATTTTGTTAAGGTGAATCATCTTATAAATTAAATATTAATGAGATAGAAGATTCAAACATATCACATTATTACTTTAATGGGAATAATAGATAAATCAACATATCATATTTTTAATTATAAAGGAACAAGAGAAATTCAACATAACAAACACATCATTAATTTTGTAAGGACTAGGAATCAATCCACCAACATGAGTCACACCAAGATTTCAAGGTTTCACCAATGAATTAAAAGCATCACTAAACACTCCAAGTGGGCCTCCGCAAGTCTCAAAAGGATTTACAAAGAAAAAGACCCATTAAAGAGGCATATTTACTTTTATGAATTTAAGAGGTTTAACAATGTTTTTTGTTTAACCTAAAAATTTTGTTCACATAATCAGACAAGGAGAGTTTAGAAACAACACTCATACTTACACAAGATACCACCAACCAAGCAACAAGATGACAAGGAAATTTTTTACTCCAAGGACACCAAATTTCCCATTAGAAGACATCAAATGCAATAGGACAATCAACTAATCTACCCAATATGGCCTCACGGACCAAGATTTGTAGTTTAAAAAGAAGGGGCACAATATAAGCACAACTATAATTAAAATATTAAGATGTAATAAAACTAAAATCTCTAAAAGAAGGTCAAAAAGACCCATATACATCCACACGAGTCTCCACATAACCCACTGATTAATAGGTTATACAGTGGTAATCATAACAATTAAGAAAGATTTAAGGTAAGGGTAGACTTATTTATGATTCAATGAGAGAAACCAAGTACACTTAATTAAATACATTTCCCGAATGGGATTGAGTCTAATCATAATTACTAAGATACATACAATCCAAAAGTCAATACTTTCTATAATGAAACAAGGAAACCAATATAAAACTTATCATGCCATCGATGAAATGTCATGACCAATCAAACATTTATCCACTAAAATCTATAGTCAACCAATAGTCAATCCAATCCTAACACAATCCATAAGCCCAAAATCAAGCACATATACTCTTACGAGGATCAAAGATCTTACCATATTGTAGGAGAATCACCACCACTACAATCAAACTACCAACTAGACCACATGACACAATGAACTATCTCTCAAGAAAAGTTGAGTAACGAAAAAGTCACTATAAGGTCTTAGACACACCCAAATTTTCGTCTGTCCAAAACCAAGGCATAACTTAAATCACCTAAGAATACATTCAAGGCACCTGGAGAGTACCCCCATATGACAAAATTTCATAATATAAAAAATGTAGAACCAACTTATCAACATGCAAGAAATAATCACGTAACATTTAGCTAATTATCCAAAAATATAAATGTTACGTGATTAAATTATTTAATCCGAGTCACCAATCAAAATGAAATCCATACTTAAATTTATACTTAAATTTAAAATTTAATTGGGAAGAACCAAAGTTCTATAGCTCAAAAACATGCACCTTAATATTTAGTTTATTTCATAAAAGGTCAAGTGCACACAACTTGTGCTAACCCATTAGGCCCCATTTAACATTACACACTCCCTTTTATTTATTTCATTTCCCACCTAAATACCCTATCACTTAAGTGATGTATGGTTCATCCTACACCATTGGATCTAATATATCTGAGCCGTTAGATCTAGGTTTGACAAAAGTAACACTAGAAATCCTTAAGGAAATCCATATATTCATTTATTAAGCCTATTCTCTCATTTTCTCTTATTTTGTGTGCAGGTTAAGGGAGAAGTAAAGAAGAAGAAGCCATGGAAGGAAGCTCAAGCTCTTGGGTGATTTCTCACAAGAAGAGGAGTTAGTTTTAGCATCCCGCTTCTAGGGCTTTCTCTTATTTCAAATTGTTATTAGCATCTCATTTTCAAGGAAAATACCCAAATTGGGTTGTGGGTATTTGCCCAAAAAAGTTTTATGTATTTGAGGGTTTTGTCTTCCAGACATGAAAAATATACACCTTGTATAAAACTCATTTAAATGGGTACAAATATACGATTTAATACACATATTATTACAAGTGTATTAATATATATTTCTCATTTTTCTTTTATAGTCTCTTGCATATGATTCATTATGAAATAAAAAGAAGAATATACCTATATACGTACAAATATATTATTATTATTATTATTATTATCATTTAAATAGCCCAATGTTTTTTAGGGTGTATATATATCCTCCTATTTTATAAATATGTGAGTTAAAACACAGAAGGAGAAATCAACCCGAGGTTGAAATTATCAAATTTGTGTAGAGTGGCCACCCATAATAATAAGGGAAAGTAAAATGCTGCTATTTTGGCATGGGGGGGGGGGGTTTATAGTGTTGTGGATGGTTGAGCTGCCCTCTCTCCTCCCTACTAAGAAACAACTTTCACATAGGCCATGACCCATAACAACAAAAACCACTTTTTTTGTTTTTAATATTAAATAAAAAATTTCAGTAACTTGGCCAATTCAAAGTCTTAATTTAATATACCTTTTAATTTCTATTAGGTCTTAACACATATGTAAATATATAAAGTAAGTGTGTGTGTGTGTGTGTGTGTGTGTGTGTGTGTGTGTGTGTGTGTGTGTGTGTGTGTGTGTGTGTGTGTGTGTGTGTGTGTGTGTGTGTGTGTGTGTTGTTTTTATTAAATAAATCCAATCACTCCCAACGTTTAGGAATTAACACATATATAAATATATAAAGTAAATGTATACATATTTTTTTGGTTTTTATTAAATAAACCCAATCACTCCCAATCACTCACAACGTGGCCAAGTTGAAAGGATTTCCAAATGATTCTTAATTCTTAAAATCTAATAAGTATTAATACAAAAAATAGGTGTGTGTGTGTGTGTGTGTGTGTGTGTGTGTGTGTGTGTGTGTGTGTGTGTGTGTGTGTGTGTGTGTGTGTGTGTGTGTGTGTGTGTGTGTGAA
Organism: Taxus chinensis; assembly: GCA_019776745.2. Lineage (NCBI taxonomy): Eukaryota > Viridiplantae > Streptophyta > Pinopsida > Cupressales > Taxaceae > Taxus > Taxus chinensis. The sequence continues at coordinate 433,647,792 of CM034155.1, forward strand.
TAATATGTGGATGTTAATGTCCGTTAATAATATTTTTACACTAATATTATAATTTTATAAGTAAATCAATATATGTCATTTATATACATATATTGTTTATTAATAATATGTATTTGATGATTTATTAAATCTTTCATTAATATAAGAGATTGCAATTTAGTTTAGCTATATGGGTCTCTAACTACCCTTTTTTATTACAATAGGTGTTTATAATTTACATTTTCTTTAATCAGATAAACACATCATAAAATTTTAGGTTCACTTAAAATGAAGGGTGAGGTATAAGTAATTTTTTAAATTTCACTTCTATTTGACATGTCTAGACATGAAGAAAATTTCCTTCATAATCAACTAAGATTAGGGTGTAAAATGAATTCAATATACCTTCTTACACAATCGTTTGAAGAGGAGAAATAAGAGAACTAAATGCAATTTATCCATTTTCCATTAAATAAGACTTATCAATCATGCAATATGGTTAACATTCACTTCCACCTAAAACACTAATCTTTAAAAAAACATATCTGATATACATCTCTTAAGCACTAATTTAGATTTAAGGGAACTTTAATTCCATTACAAACCATTTCAAGAGCTCCATTTCATCTTAAATCTTGTAAGACATAATGACCCATTTACTAGGGCCCATGAGTGAAATAATATTACATCCAATGTACCATTGATACTATTTACAAGTTATAAGGTATTAATAGAAAACAAGCTACAACTTCACATATCTTTCTCCATTTACTTCGAAGGCACTAAGAACCATTCATCACTTGAACTCCACCATTTTCATCGAATTCAAGCACACAAAAAATGGGGGAGAAGGAAACACTCTCCACCCAACCAAATATTCAATGAGGGATATAATCCTTCTTCCCCATTTTCCCCCGAACCCCAACAATAAAGCATTGATGGTTATTTGGACAAACTTGGGAAATTTAAAGTGGCTTCCACATACACATTCAATCAAGATATTCAATACAATAACAAAATACTAAATTAACAACAAAACCAACAAATACCCAAGCACAAATGCTTCATACAAAATACGAGGAGAAAGGAACATGGGGGTTCATCTTATACCTCTAAAGTGCTTAGGTTTCCACCTATGAGCCTCCAAAGCACTCCATCACAACACACACAACACTCTTATGACTCCCTCCAAGATATACACCACTCTTATTCCTCCCTCAAGAAATCAATCCACTCTTATGCCTCCCTCAAGAAAATAACAAGATAAACACAAATCATATTTATCAACAAGGTGGACATCCCAACCCAAAACCCTCCTAAAATACTCAATGACATTTCTCTTATGCCTCCCACAAGTTCTACCAACATTTCCATTTATCCCACAACCTAAGGATCAAATATGTTTCCCACAATCATAAGAAATAAAACAACCATCATCCACACATAAGAGTACAAAAAAATATCAAGGTAACAACAAGGGTGAAGATCTACCTTACAAATGAAGAGGATCTAACACAAACAAGTTCCAATCGTTCCAAAATCCCAAGCAAGCACCATCCATTCCAAGCTCAAATCCCATTATCAAGCAAGCTCTCTAACAATTCAAAGCATCCACCCCCCAAAATGAACAAGTAACCCCACATCCTCACATAAAATAAAATAAATAGAAAAGAGGGAGAGAGGCATGATGTGGCTCCAAGTAGGATGCCACATCATCTCTCCTCTATCCCACATCACCAAGGTAAAACCCAAACCCCAAAGCATAATAAATTGGTGGTTGGGGAAAAATACCACTCTCTTACACACTCAATCAAACCCATAGCCCCTAAGGACAAAATTAAATACCCATGTAATAAAAGTGAAAAAAATTACTCTTTTCCTCCATAAAAAAAAAAAATAGGACCTAAAATAAGTTCCTCACATCATAGGCCTATTGGGTGGGTCACTTTAAGAGGTGTGGGACAAGCTTAACTTGTCCCACAAGTCACCAAAATGGCCTAGAAGGTCAAAATCCGAATTTCACTTGAGAGATAGAGTACACACTACTCCAAAACATATTACATTCATTCTCATCAAACACACATTAAAGCCACCAACTTACTTTTATTCCCCCCCTTTGTCACATCCTAATTAACACTATTTAAACAATTTTAAAATTAACTTAAGTGGGGTGATAAACAAAATAATAAAAGTGACTCCACGTACTAATAAAATAAAATACTCACAATTAAATAAAATCAACAAGAAAAAATCACAAACTTACCCAAGGTCACCCCCCAATGGGGACCTCCAAATAATCAACAACAATACACAAAATATGAATACATGAGTTCCAATGGTGACCTATTGTAAATACCTAACATTACTTTGTTATTGGTCTCTTATCCCCCATAGATTGTTGTGGTATAATTTCTTGCATTACAATACCTTTCTGGGCTCATGGCCATATTAAGGATGTCGACATAATAAAAAACATGCATGTATACGTAAAAATTTACATCTTAAAATATCATAACTAAACCAATGTTAGAATCAAGTAATTCACCAAGTTGTTCAATTTGCTAACATTTCGATCCTACCAAACCATGAATTTGTACTATGATCATAACATCAAAAATCATCCAGAAATATCCATAAATTGCATCCAATATGTCATTACAATAGTACCAATTAGAACATCGAATATTGATATATGAATCAAGCATATAACATTAATTGCAATAGCCACGTCATATCACAAGTCTAATACTACGGTGTTTTCTATCAAATAAGTAAGACAAGTGTATCAATGCCCATCTAGAAGTGTCTCATGTCTAATACGGTATCAAGGTATATGTATCTAATACAGAGTGACCCAAGACATAACAATATAAAAATAATAATGACATAACAATCAGTGTGTATCACGGAAACTATTCTATATCATCATCATCTCCTTAGATTCCCATCAAGGTCCACAATACAACCATACAGTCAAAATAATAATTTGAACACAATAGTAATCATGATGCCCTGCACATCTTATTAGTATGCTAACTAGAATAAAACATCTAAGTTTAAAATTATAATCAATTCGATCTTGATAACATGGTTCAATTAGTGTTGAAGACGAGTGGGCATTACATTTACCTACTTTTATCACTGCATGTAACTAGCTTGAAAATTATACCTTGGTTGGGTATTTTACTAGCCCCCCTTAGAGTGTTTTAAAATAAATGGTTCATAACCACTGGTGGATTCATGGGGTTAAACCCGATGGATTAAAAAACCTCACAAAGCATTTTTAAATTTTTTTTTTTCTAATTTTTATCACTGCAAGGCCATTGTTAACCATGGTCCTTAGTTCATCCTTAACTCCTTGGTTGTTTTTTCACACTGGACTAAGGACTATCAGGTTTATGGGCACACCAAGCTCAAATTCCCTATTTGGATTTGTTGGTACCTAAATTTAGTCTCCTTCAAAGACCGAGTAGCATCATGGATTTGACAGGCCACTCAGAGGCATATAGATAATCTTGTATGTCATTTTGTAGCCGGGGAAGCAATCTATCTGACTTGTTAGCACTCAGGTTTTGAAAGGAGTGGGTAGTACCTTAAAAGGATGTGATCTGATTATAACTATTTTATGTTATGCCTTTCAACTAAGGTAAGAGAACCTATTTTGTAACATTTTTTATTGAAGAACAATGATAAATACTTCTTTTGCATAAATTTTATAGAGAAGACCTTGGGAAAATATGATCAACACATCAAATCTGACTCTCACGAGTTATCACTTCCAAATCATGGAGATATTTTTCACAACAAGCCAAAGGTTACTAAAGACATTTGGGACCCTGATTTCTTCTGCATGTTTCGGTGATGGGGATTATGCATTAGCATATGCACATGAAAAACAGAAGTAGTACGGGTAGGATTGATTGTTTTTGAATAAAGTTTTGGTGGGAGGTAGGGAAGGATGAACTTGATTCACTAGATCCTTGAGGAGTCTTAAAAAATGGAAGGTTAAACAAATAGAATGCCACATAATAGCTAAAATGTTTCTTTAACTAGAATATGTGCTTTAATGGAGGCATAGATTAGCACTTTTTCACACATTCTTTGAGATTCTATCATGAAGGCTAGAGTTAGAAAATCCAACAAAGCATCAAGATTTGAGTCAAATCATGCCTAAGGTACACCCAGAGGCTTACAGACAATCTCTGTCAATAGATGAAAGAAAAGTGATTTTAAATCATTTATTCCAATCATGGATGAAAGCTCTTCTGATAAATGAAATTATAGATGCAAACTAAACTATCACAAGGATTGAGGCCTATGTGATTGAATCAGATTTTAATACAAGATTGCAATAGAAACAAGAAAAATTACTCACATACACTTGGAAATAAAACAAACACATTTTTCTCAAGAAAACACAGAATAACTCAAATTTGATTAAATCTATTAGTAGGGGAAAGTTTCTAGAATAGTCTCAGAGCTTGTCAATGGTTGTAGACTTGCAACCACCTTAACATGATCAAATTTAATACAAAAGAGATATACAAGATTCTCAAAATAATAGGCTCTATCAAGCCTTTTTCTACTAGAAAATTCAGTCCCGACCCCTAACACTCCAACCATTTGCATGAAAAATTCATGCCATTTATAACATTTTACAACAGAGTTCTCCCCCTAGAAAATCCAAACATTGAGTGCACCAGTGCTTGCCATGATCACGATCATAATTTCTAGGATCAGATCTGTAAAATGTCGCTAGGTTCTCGAGGGGTAAGATCTCATCTAATATCTCCCCCATTCAACTCCTTCCTCTAGTAGATCACACTTTTTTCAATTTTCCAGCTCCTTGCATACTGGGAAGAAGAAAAACAAAAAACATGATCCAAGTTGATAGTCAGACCATTTAATGGTGAAAGATATCTTCCAGATCCCCCCACCAAACTCAGATATCAAAATTAACTCCCCTCTTTGCCTAGCGTGTAGGAATACCAAGAAATCATGAAGACTCACACTTCTATGCATGTTTTAGTAAAATGGGGTGAAATCAGATTCAGACTCTCAGTTGTCATTGATCTCTAATTTGAATTTAGGCTATCCACGTGGAAGATTCAAATCTTAAAAATAGACCCAGGGATTCCCTTTGACTTTTTACAACTTTTGGAAAAATGAAAAAAATTCACATTTTGTTCTGTGCCTCCTCCCTTGGGATATGAGCTTGACACGTGTCCTGAAGTGGGTCCCAAAGGAACCACATATAAATTCTACCATTTGACCCTATTTTTGGAAAATGGAAATTTTTCCAAGTTTTCCCCATAGCTCCACCCTTCCGCTTCAAGTTTCCAATGTGGGTCTCAGCGGAACCATGCTCCCTTTTAACTTTTAACTCCTTTTCCCACAAAGGAATTTTTTTCCAAATTTCCTCCAAAAGCCCGCACCTTTGCTATTGACTGGAGCAAGCTTTACCTTTCATCCATTGGGCTTGCGGGCCATTTTGATGTTTTGATGCTTATAATATCAGGGGGCAAAAAATGCAAGTTACCCTCGATGGTCTCCCTCTCCACCCCTTTTGACTTGTCAAAATGCCACGTATCATAATGGAAAATCTTGAGATAGTCCCAAAAATTTGAGACCTTGAATGAGCACGAGCTCACCATGTGTCTTGGCCTAGCAAAATTTCTTTGGAGGCTCAAATCACAATGGAAAACACCAAGTGTCCTACTTTGGAGTAGTCTCCTTTGGCCGTTGAAAAGTCCAAGAAAAATGCAAAGTGAGCAGAGGTCTCCAAGTGTCCTCCTAACACTTATTTAAAAGACTCTGAGCAAGCACAGGCTCGCCACGTGTCCCTGTTCTCTGCTAAACTATTTTAGCTGGATAAAATTTATATAAGTCTAGAAAAATCATTGGAAACCTCCAATTGTCCTCCCGGCACTAATCCAAGGCCAAACAAAAAAGTAGATCTTCAAACGAGCACCGTTCCTCCACATGGACACATTTTAAGTTGAGGTGATTCATAGAAATTTTGAAGTACCCAGCTGAGCCACGTCCAACCAAAAGTTGCTAGATCCCCTGTCGATGCAAGGATGTAAATTTGACTGGGAGAAACACCCGTCAAACTCTACAATACAAAAAAATGATCATTTGAGCCCAAAAATGATCATTTGAGCCCAAAAACGAAAATTTCTCCAAGGAAAAATAATTTAGAAATATTACAAAGCTCAAATACATCCATCAGAGACACATCCATTAATTTTTCTTCAAGTATTGAGGGAAGAAATGAAAAAGAAAATAAATCCCAACTGTGGAGAATGGAATATATGGGAGAACCTAATTTTTTAGATGAACAGAGAACATGAGACCCAAATTAAAGAACTTTTCCAAAAGAACGGGGAAACAATGATCAAAACATGGACCCATAAGTGATCTACGATCTAGGAACAAATTAAAAATGGAAACAAAGATTAACCAGGCACAACACGGGGAAAAGAAAGTGCCAGAGGCCGTAAATCGATATATTTTCAAAGGAAAATTAGGGCGAGACTATTTTGAGCACCAACATCGGCTACGACTCGAGGATGGGCACTGCTTGTGAGTGTCACAAGACCAAAGGTAGACCAAGTGCCAAAAATATCCATTAGACAACACAATCAATTTACAGAGTAGAGAAACAAAGCCATCTCCAAAAACTAAATAGAGAAACTAGCAAAAACAAGTCACCGAGGACCAGAACGAACAAAAACACAAAATACAAGAGACAAACAACAAACTATACACTGTACACAATATTTTTTTCTTGATTCAGGAGAATCAATCCAATAAATGCTTCAAATGCCTACCATTAATAGGCAATTTGAGTAGCTCACCATCTAAGTCGTTGAGGAAGAAGGTATGCTCACCAATCCTGATATCAATGGAGTAAGGGCCCATCCATTATGAGTCAAAATTTCCATGCTTTCCCTTATCCTCATGTCTATTATCCCATAGCAACACAATATCTCTAACATTGAAGGCTTTAGGAGTGACCTTCTTGTCAAATAACTTCTTCAGCCTTGCTCTAAACTTTACGTGCCTCTGGTGGGATGCACTCCTCTCTTCATCAAGTTTAATAATCTAGTTAATGTGAGCATCATAGGGACCTACCTCTTGATCCTCCAACTATTGAATGAACTGATATGAGGATAATTGCATATGTAGGGGTAGTAGGGCCTGAGTTCTATACACAAAATCAAAAGGACTCTTTCCAGTGACTCTTTTAATAGTGATCATATCTACCCAAATAGCAAATTTCAACTGTTCACCCCACTTTCTCTTGTTTAGCTCCAAGTTTCTTCTAATAATCTTCAGTAAGTTTTTGTTACTAGACTCAGCTTGTCCATTTCCTTAGGGATTGTAATTGGAGGCATATGCCAAGTTGATCCCATACTCCTTGCACATTGTCATCAAATTTTTATCTCTAAAGCTCATGGCATTGTCAGTAGCAATATTGACTGGCACCCCAAACCTATAGATGATATGGTTTAACAGAAAATCCATGATAATTTGGTGTGTTGCTCTTTTGGTGGGGATTTCTTCCACCCACTTGGTGTAATAATAAGTGGCTACAAGAATCCACTTATGGCCAACACTAGAAGGGTCTGAAATCTCACCAATGAAATCCATTCCCAATTGCTTGAATGGAGCTTCAATTGATATAAGCTACAAAGGAAGGGTGAATAAAGCTTTCCGTATTACAGAGAAGTGTTGACAACTCTCACATCTTATAATGAAAATGGTTGTATCCTTGAAGAGATTCGGCCATCAATAACAAGCCCTCAAGATCTTGTGTGTTGTAACTCTTGCAGCAAAATGCCCGCGACAAATTCCTCCATGGAGATCAGTAATTATCTTGGGGGATTCTTCTTCAGTAATGCACCTTAAGAGGAATCCCTCTAGGTTCTTCCAAGATAACCCATAATCCGTGATGACATATTTATGGGAAGCCAACTTAAGAGCTCTTTTCTGGTTCTTACGTAAATACTCAAGGTAGCATAAGTGTCTGAGATAGAAAATTACATTCTTGTACTACTCATAACTCATCAACCTTTCAAAAACACTTTCCCTTTCTTCTTTGACCTCATTTACGTCAATAGTTTACAAGTTTGTCTCATCCATAAGATTATCCAAGCCCAAACCTCTCACCAAATTCATGGTTTGAATATCTATATCATATTCTTGCAACTTGTTCACCCACCTATATCTTTTGCTTGATACCTCCATCTCTGACAAGATGTCCTTCACCTTGGTGTGGGGAACATAAGTAACCACTTTAGAACTTAGAATGTAAGGTCTAGAAATTTTTTGTTGCTTTTACCAAGGCAAATGCCTACTTTTCCATAATAGTGTACTTCAGCTCATCCCCCTGTTAGGCCTTACTGAAAAAGGAAATTGGCCTCTCATCCCCTTCATCATCCTTCTAGAGCAGGACAGAAGAAATAGTGTTCTCTGAAGCAAAGGAAAATAATTGGAAAGGTTTCTTATAATCTAGAGCTACTAAAACAATGGCATGTTTTAATGCCTCCTTGATTCCACTGAAAGCTTGGATGGTAGCCTCATCCCATTTGATGACCTGGTCTTTCTTCAACATGGAAGTGATTGGAATGGTCAACTCAACAAAGTTTGATATAAATCTTCTAAATAAGTTTATCTACCGAAGAAGAACTGAATTCCCTTTTTGGTTCTTGGAATAGGGACCTTGTTGATGGCCTCTACTCTTTCTAGATCAATCATCATTCCTTCTTGTGACAAAATGTGACCAAGGAACTTTTCCTTGTGCACTCCAAAATGGCACTTCTTTGTATTGAGTGAAATGTCATAGTCTCTACATCTTATCAGCATCTTATCCAAGCGTAACAAGTGGTCACTTCTCTTTCTGGAGAATACAATTACATCATCTTAATAAACTCATTGATGTAACCAGCAAAAGCAACATCCGTTACTCTTTGAAAGGTAGCTCCAGCATTCATTAGACCAAAGGGAATCCTAACATAAACATACGTCCCCCAAGGAGTAGTAAAGTCTGTCTTGATCCTTTCTGATTCCTTCACCACAACTTGGTTATAATAAGAGAAACCATCCAAGGTGGAAAGAAACTCAAAACTAGTCACTAACTGCAGCGTGTTTTCCATATTTGGTAAAGGATAATTATCCTTCATTGATGGTTGGTTCAGATTCCTAAAGTCCACACATAACCTGATATCACCATTCTTCTTTCTTACTGGTACTAGGTCTGCAACCCAAGAAGAATACCTAGTGGGATGAATAATCCCTCCATCTCTCAACTTCTTCAGTTTCTCTTGCATTTTGAGAGATAAGAGTGGGTTGATTGGCCTTTATTTCTTCCTAAATGGATTTGCATTAGACTCCAAGGGAATCTCATGCTGAAATAGGTCCTCTCTGTATGCTTTTAGTTCAGAATAGGTCCAAGCCATGCAATCTTGGTATTTTTTCAACAATTCGATGTATGACTGCTTCTCCTCCTTGCTGAGATTGCTACCTAGCCAAATTTATGTTGGCTTCTCCTTTGTGACAAGGTAATTCTATTGAATATCCCTTGAGGCTATTATACATCTATTAATAATACGATCAACATTATCAAAATTGGACTCAAGAGCAACTAGCCCTCTAGGAATGGTATTGGTCTTTATTTTGATGATGTGCTTTCCAAACAAGGTTTCTTTTCCTTTTATTGTACATACCATTGGCTCTAAATCAATGCATTGATCAGTAAAATCTCCCTTGTTCTGCAAATTTTTTTTGATCTGAGCATCATCATCAAAAACCTACCAATGTTTAATGTTGTCAGGGATAGAGGGTCTTGTCAATACCTCAACCTCATATTCACAATATGGGGACACTATACAATTGTCAAAATGAGATGCCAACACTGCAAGTTTGTTGGCCAAGTCATTGAATTTCCTATCATGAGGCACTATGTTGAATGAATCTTGAACATCTCAATAAGATCCCAAACTATATGTTTATACTATTTCATTCACTGATTCTTTGTGGCATACAATTTTTTGACTTGTTTTACAATTAATTCTGAGTCTCCTTTGACAATGATGTCCTTGACACCATATTTGCAAGAAATTCTTAAACCTAACGACAGTGCCTCATACTCAACAATGTTGTTGGTGAACTCAAAGTTGAGTTTGAAGGAAAAATAAAATAAAATTTCCTGACCAGGATAAAGTAGAACAACACCAACACCATTCCCAAAATTGGAGCAAGCTCCATAAAAAAATAGAGTCCAAGGAGAGCCCGCTTGTTCAAGACACCTACATTCCTCAATCTTGTGCTCCTTTCTATCAACAAATCCCACAAAGTTGTCAGCATTAACATTTGTGTACAATACTTCATAGGATGCATTTTTGGGATTCTCAATAAGATGTAGCATCTTCTTTTCTCCATACACTTGAAAAGGCTGCCTTCAATTGGAATGGTGGAATAGGAAATATCCATTTGGACACTCCCACCAACACTAGTAGCCCATTTTCTTGATAGTAGAATACCCCACTTGGGTGGGAAGTCAACAATGACAACATCAAGTTTTAAATTTTTACCTGGGTAAGGTGCAAGCTGCACCACTAAACCCTTCACACATCCCACCACTAGAACTTCTCTAGAGTCCATGGCAATGCACTTCCCATATGATTATTTTCTTTGATAATCAACTCATTCATGACTTCCAGAGGCATAACATTACATGACGCCCTTGAGTCAAACATGCAGTTGTGCAACAGTTTGTCCTTAATGATCGAAGTGGTGAAGAATGGATCTACATTCATATGAGAGTCCACCAAGGATGTCCCCAAATAGAAATCAGGAGGTTCACCTAGTTCCTCCAATGCTGGTGGTGTTTCTAATTCTTGAATGATTGGAGGAGTCTGCATAATATTTATATTTCTGCCTAGGGCAGTCGTCTCTTCTTTCAATCCCGAGTATTCAAATGCTATCTTTTTGTGCTCAGGAATCCTAAGCAACTTAAGAATTGGAAAAAAGACTTTGATTTGACTAAAAACTTGGGCAATATCATATGGGACATTCCTTGGCAAGGCAATATTGGAAGGAAAGCCAACACACTCATTAGGTGGTACAATATTTTTGATAACTTGGGCATGAGGAGGGATATGCTTTTTGTTTGGAATTGCAGGGCTTTTAGCAGATGCCTCTCTCTTAGGAGTCTTTTTAGGAATGTTTAAAAGTAAGGGAGATTTTGGCTTGGCTTGAGGTATTGTCCCTTTGGAAACCTTACTTCTTGTGTTATATTCCTTCTCTTGAGAAACAACAACATTCATCACTAACTACCTAGCTTCCAAAGATGGAATTCCTCCATCATACTTATTTATCATTAAATCCCTTAAATATTCAAATTCATTATTGGGCAATTCAAAAGCTTGTACAATATCTACTTCTAAATTATGAGAGGGAGAAATAATAGTTACCCTATGAATGCAGTACCAAAAGGTGGAAGTAGTCCAGGCACTTATCACATCATTTGAAGTTGCCCCTTGTTGTGAGCTTGTGGAGCAACCTATCATCTAGAAATCATCATCATTATCATAAAATTCTTCTTCTTCTTCTTCTTTATCTTCTTCACAAGGAGAATGGGGCATGAAACATTTGTCACACTAATCAATGAAATTTTTTTCCTCCACAATAGAAACCCTGACAGCCAAAGGGCCAGGCACCATTTTTTTCTCCCTTCCTTGGGGATGCCTATTTCCAACTGCAACAGATCCATTTCCTTTGTCATCAGATATTTGGTGATTTGTAAACCTGTCTTGGATTTGTTGCTTGTGTTGACCTTGTGAGCTCTGCCGAATTCCCTTCTCATCCCAGGCTAGCTTGTAGGAAATTTTTTTGACAGGCCCCACCAAATTTTTCACAACCTCCTTTAAATCAACATCTTTACTTGTTTGAGGTTTTTCTAGGTTAATAAATTTTACACCCTCCCTTTTTGGAGGCTTTCTAATTGCCTTGATATTGTTCTCTATTTGCAGAGCCATGGTGAACGCCTGCCTCAAATTTTTGGGGTTCTTGTCTCTTAAGTAATATTCATCCTTTTTATCAAATGCATCATAATATTTGATCAAACATGACTCATCACAAGGCCTTATCCTAAGAGGCAATCTCCTCAAGGTCTTATTAAACCTTGTGTTGAAATCATGTACTGAATCATTAGGATTATTTTTTATGTTTTCAAGTTTTGTCAAAAGAAACCTAGGGTTAGTTCTATCACCATACTAAAATTTAAATGCATTACTCATCTCAGTCAAAGAATCAATAGATTTATCTGAAAATTCTTTATACCAATCCTAGGAATCCTCTTCCAAGGTATGGATAAACTGTTAGGAATATTCTAACTATTAGTGCTCACTAATATGTTAGTGTGAGTAAATATATTATCTAGGATAATATAATATTGTATTGTTGGTGCGGTTGGTTGTGAGTTACAACAACCCACTTATTTAGGGAGTGTATTGTTATAACATCTTGTATAGATTTAGTGAGAGGTTATGTTTATATTCCTTGATTATAGGAGCAACATTAGCCTATATAAATGTAATGGCCCGTATGAATCAATATATGGTGAATAATAGATACAATATTTGTGTGTTCAGCCTGTGTATTATTTTCAATTGGCATCAGAGCAGGCATTTTTAGAGTAAATCCATGGAGAATTAATTTTTGAAGGGGCATTTCAACTTCCTTGATTGCCCTATGAATAGTTTCCAATTTGTATGCATGATGCCAAACTGTGCATTACAAAATTGTGTCTTTAAATTTATTCCCGTGGAGTTGTGGTTCCATTACTAGCAGTTGTGCAGATCTATTCTCCTCAGCATCACAAAAATTGGAAGCAAATCCTACATAAAAAGCGTGGAGATCAAGACGTCTCAGCCATGCAAGCAAATTAAAATTTGGGAGATCCATCTGAGACGTCCTTCAGCTACAAATTCATCTGATAGTAGCACGTTGTGAATGAAATAGTCACCTGTGATCAAAACATCCAATCCTGTAGTGAAGGAATTGTGTATTCGAATGGGATTGGGCGAGTAAACATTTAATCTCATTTCTGCTCTACGTATGTGGATGAAATTGAGCCATTAATTCTAGGAACCAGTTATTACATACCGCAGATCCGAGGGGAAAAGGAATAGTGTGTAGTGAAGTCTAACCTAAGGCATTGCAACAAGGAGCGATGAAATTATTCTGAAGAGCATCATGGTCAAAGCGCATCATTTGTGCATATCCACGTGTGGCTCAAGAGGAATGCATGGCAGTCGCAGCGATATCTACTGAGCCGTGAATGTTCATTTGTCCTTATCAATAGGTAGTGTTTATTTAGGTCGGGTTTCTATATGACATTGTGTTTGCGTTATTCAAAAAGTAAGTATCCATATTTTTTTGGTATAATATAGCGGTGCTCTAAGTATCTACAAAATGGTTATTTTGGTTCATGGCAGCATCATTCTTCACAATGTCTTTGCGATGCCCTACTTGTGGGGGCTTGTTGTTTTCTTGGATACCCTATTCACTTAGGTTTTTTTAGGGTTAGGTAGGTATTTTCATAGAATAGATTATTCTTTCACTTGTTTAACTCTCTCTACTAATAAGGGTCTGATGAGGGACGAACTGATAGTTTCTTTTGTGAGGATTTCCCAACCAACAAACTATGATTCAATGAATATGTACTTTCACACCATAAATATTATTTTGAATAAAATTTATAGCTCAGAAATATTTGTTCTAAACTATAAAACAATAATAATCATTAACAAGATAAAAATAGAAAATGCCACAAATATTGATTTCGATTTTTTAGTGGATAAAGAGTGAGCCTTCAATATTGGTACACTAAACTCATAATATTTTGCGGGATTTTTTCATACCCATGACCTTTTATCCTTACAAAAATGTTTTACTTTTAACCGAGTCTACATCCATCTTAACTATTGATGCTTCAAATTTCTTTTTTGTAAACTTTTCAACATCCGGTTATGGAGGAAGGAGGCATCGTAGCAAATCCATTGTACAATGACCTCTACGTCAGTAACCGATTTTACGGGGCCACACTTAAGCTGATGCTGGCATATTTCTTGTTTAATTATATGATTTTCAGTGGTGGTTTCTAGTTATGGGTGGAGGGTAGTGAATCCAGTTTGAAGCTGTAATCCTAGTATTTAAAATGGTCAATTTCTTTGAATACTCTGGACACCAGATAGTTATTTTTAATTATAAAATGACTTTAACTTTATCCTCTGACTGACTTGGTTATCTTACTTTCTTGTATTCTATGGAAGATGGTCAGGCCCAATGTTATGTATACGTTCTAATTTAGCAATTTAAGTTTGGTGTAGATGGGGAGCAAGACCTACACGTTTAGCAATATCATTTCTTCAGTATGGTTCTTAAATGCATCTATGCCTCTTAGTAAAACTATATTCTTAAAATATTCACATTGAAAAAATTGATTAAACACCACACCTCTACTAATTCTACATAATGCACCCATACAATGCTAACTATAGTCAAAGAAAGCTTCCAGTGGCAATAGCAATTTTCCCTATAATGTTCGAGATCGACATTGCAGCGATAACAAGTCTTACAGAAACTACGAATAAGAAAATTACGATGTACTTATCAGGAAGTAATGTGAAATATTTACAGTACAATCTAATAAAATATTGTTCAATCCAAATAATAATAAAAACAAGTTGTGTTTCAATACATAACACCACAAAATCCTAATTAAGCAGAGAACAAAAAAACAGTAGCACGATTAGTGGAAGTTAGAGGATGGATCTGTCAAAGAAATATTGTTCCAGGATCCAACCAATACCATTATGATATGTACATGTTCCCAACCATCATTAACATTCTTGTTTTCTTCTTCATTGTCTTGTGGTAAGCATGTTTAAAACCATGGAAGGAGAGAGCCTTCCAAGCATTAGATCAAGGAAATTTAGTCACTAGAGAAGGTACATGCCACAGGGGTGACCAAACTCACCACTAGGATTCCATCTCCATGTCTATCAAAAACCAAATATACTACAACTTTCTGTAGTAGGAAAAGGCTGATGACATAGTCTAGACTATGAGTGCTTCACTTGGCTTCATGTTAGTGTGTGTCACCCATAATAGTGTAGGATCGCAATTATGAAGGAGAGTACTAGAAGGTGAGTATTGGTTGTGAGTATACAAGTACCCACCTGTACAGAGGAAAAATGTAGTTGTTCTAACATCTTGTTATCAGATTTAGTAAAAAAATATTTTTAGCTTCATTCATGTTTATTAGCAACATGAAAACTTACTATAAACAATAATGGCCCGTAATGATTGAGGAGATGTTGAGATGTTCTCCACCTCCAAACATGTTGTGTGTTCCAACCTGTGCACTTGAATTCTTAGCATAAACAACTTAGATATAGACATCTTGTTGTTTAATCCATAGAATAATATTTATTCTGTCATAGTTTATTGAAAAGCTTGTATGATTCCTTTCTTTCCAAATAGTGAAATAGCAATGTTCCCTACAAACAATATGGCAATTTATTTGCTTGACATTTTTTAGGCACTGCATTGACCATAGTCCCACCATTAATACAAAAATTTCCATAGGTGAATAATGTGTTGAAAAGGAATGGAGGTCTGGAATGGGGACATGAGTCCATACTATTCTGAGGAGGTAGACCCTTGAGGCATGAGAGACAAATATAGAATAAAAGACTTGATGGTCCTTAGAACACAGGTGGATAATTTTCAAGGAAAAATACATATTTAAAGGCCATCGTATTCTTTAGTATATCACTGATCAAGAAGACCCTAGAAAAGACAGGTTAACTATCATTGGTGATGTATTGGATTTTAAAAATCAAATGAGTAGGCCCTTCTCCAGTTAGAGAATTCAATTTGATAACTAGGATACCTGAGTTCAGAGTCACTTGGAAAACGGGAGTTTTGAATGATAGGCCAATTTCAATATTTTGATTAATGGATATCCCCCTTCTTGTCTTCTATTCTCCCACAACTCTTTATGGAGTTTCTTCTTTCTAAATATGATATTCCTGAGCTCTAGAAATAATGTAGACTAGCAACATCTTCTCTACCGAAGGATGAATCTATCTTCCTTCCAGTATATTAGAAGACGTCCATCTATGATACTTTAAAAAACTCACTTTCATAGATAGTCTTAATTCAATGGTATTTATTAAAATTCTAAGACTTTTAATCTGAGGAACCGTAGCCAAAAAGGATTTCCACCTTAGTTTTGAAAATTTACTAGAATAGGAGACCACCAAATGTCTGTCAATGCTAGAAATTGGAAAGGGATAAACCATTCATGAATCCATCCCCCACCTGGATAAGATTATTTTCGAGAATGATCTCATGCATAGTCCAAATACTATTAAAGACCACAACCTAGGTTTCAGCAAAGTTAATTGGCACCATGGGTGATAAGAAGATAAACTATATTCCATTAGCCATGGCGCTATAATTCTGTTCTATGAGGCCAGAACACTGAGATGAACCAGTAATTTCTCAATATAATCAGTCTTTAGAGATGCAGTACTTTCCAATATCCTTGATGATCCACTATACACTTCCCCAGGATAATGGCGCTTGAAGTGTGTTGATGGGATTAATAGACATGACCAGGGTCCTTTTTATTCCTTGGGTTGTAAGTCCCTAGAAACATATCCCAAGATAGCATTTGTGAAACCCCAAATTTAATCTCCTTTTGCAATTGTCCGAGCAACATCATGGATTATTCTAGCACACTCATAGGCAAATAGATACATTACTTATGTATGGTTCCCAGCCATGTGAAATAATAAGCATGAATCTCAACTAGTACATTAGCATATAGCTGAAATTCCCATCAAAAGGAGTAGAGGTAACTGATCCATAAAAGGATGTGATTTGATCTTAACTCTCTCTAATCATGTAGGACCATAGTTTATAAGTTAAGGACTAAGAAGTAAAAGGAATGCTTACAAACTTTGAATTATTTAAGAACTAATGTTGAATCCATTTCCAATGCATATATTTCCAATCATTAGAGGGGAACCTTGGGGAGAGAGATATGATCAACACACCAGATCTGACTCTCACGATTTCTTGGACTTATAGATCATGTAGAGATTTTCAAAATAAAGAAAAGGTTACTTAAGTAAAATTGGGACCATTAATGAGCTCATGCATTGCTTTAATCAAACCTGTAGAAGATTATACATTGGCTATACAAATAGTTGTCCCTTTCTGTAACCATGACAGTACAAATAGGATATGTTGTTTTTGAATAAATTTTATGCCTGGATGGATGGGGCAGAGATAAAATATATGATATTACCAGACCCCATTTATGGAATTTTAAAAATTCATATAAGGTTAAATGAAACAACATATGCTAAAGGATGAACAAAAAAAGTTTCCAAACACTAAGGATATGAAATATGCAATGGAGGCCTAAATGGACACTTTAATCACATAATATCGTATGAGATTCTCTCATGAAGGCTTGAATCATAAAATCCAATAAAGTATTTTTTATCTGGATATTATATCCCATTCTATGCCCTCTTAGGATCACGCAATGATGTTTCCTAGAAATTTATCTATGTTTCTTTAGATCATGAATAAACGATATTTTAAATTGGTTCTATTCCAAGGGGACAGAAAAAAACTTTTCCAAGACATGAAAGTAGCCACTTTCAAACTAAATTGTCACAAGGAATGAGGACCATGTGATTGAATCTAATTTCAATACAAGACTTGACGATTAGACCACCACAAGAAAAAGGCTAGACTCCGCAAAGAGCTTGCAAATATTAAAACAATACATTTTTTTGACAAGACAACCCCAAAGAAAAACTCAAATTTGATTAAATCTATCAGTAGGGAAAAGTTTCTAGCTAATAGTCTTACAGTTTGTGATTGGATGTACATTTGCAACCACCTTGACATGATCAAGCTTTGGTACAAAGGACCTATACATCCTTCCTACCAACCACTTCTCAAAATGATGGGCACATGCTTTGGCCTTTTGTTATCACCAAATCACTAGCACCCTTATGTTTCCATAAGTGCATATACTTGAACTTACGGTGTAATTGGATAACATGGGTACTATCTCCAAGTTGTGGGACTTGCTACTTGAGATGGTCCTCTAGAGAATGCTGATTCTTGCTCCTAAGCTACCTGCCACAATCTAATCTAATGCAGGGGAAAACTAACTCTTCTAATCTAAATTTCCAAGGGACCAGGGAGAGAGAATGCATAAAATTAAATCCTACACTAAAGCGGTGATACATCAGAAAATGAGGGTGTGAGAGTAGTTTTCAAATGCATGAGATGCAAAAGCAAAGTGTACACTAGAAGGGGTGATGACAGTTCTCCACAATCTAGAAAAATGCATTCACAAAATTACCTCAAACATACACAATGATAATGGATCCCTAAAAGAACATAATAATAGACACAATATTCTTGTAAAGAAGAGGTTTGAAGGGGCAAGAAGAATGCAAGAAAAACACAGCAGGGGGAAGATACATCCACAAACTTATATTTTATTACTTCCTGATATGCACAGTTCAATCGGTTACAAGGTAAGGGCCTGGATCACCATGCAAGGAGTCCAAAACAAGGGCCTGCAACACATTGGCTTCACAAAGCAATTTTGGCAGATCTTTGCTACAAAAACTACCTCCTTTTACAATGAGCCCAACACTCCAATTTATAGAAAAAATGAGAAGAGAAAGAGAAGGGAAAATGGAAATCCCGAAATTTGTCCTTCAACCACTTGTAAGAGGCATTAAATGGAGTAAAATGATTATATATTACTTGAAAAAGGCTCCCCATACTATCCTAAGTGCTGCAGCAGAGAAAGAATGATGACCCATGCCTCTTAATTGCAATCCCCAACCACCAAATAAAACACTGTTATGAACCTAGCCACGTTTTCTAAAAAATATTGATCAATATCTCATCAAATCCAGAAGTTCTTGATTGCTGTGCGTCGGGCTCGGAGCCATGATTCCAACAGTACCAAATTTTGTATGATTTCATTGAGAAATGCAAAAGTTATGGCCTTCTGAGTGCGGGAAGCTATTTCGGGTCTGGCAGGCATTTTCTGTCATTTGACGGGAATGAGCATTAACTAACTGCGGCTGAATATGTTTATTTTATTTAAATATATCTACCCTCACTAAAATTAAAAAATCCATTTTTTTGGTTTAGAAGACATCGTGCTCATTCCAGAAAGTCTAATTTTGTGAAAATCAGAAGCTCGGAGTCAAAAGTTATGGCCGTTTGAAGTTTCACGGGTCAAACGTTGATTTTTCTTCTTTGCCTTCAGCCACTTCAGCTTTTTACGTCCCTCACGTGTCCCTCGCATGTACCTTTCGTCCCGGACTTTCCCAGATGAAAATCTCCTCCTTCGGCCAAATCAGCCTTCCTTGTTCCTGTTTGAGGTGAAGACACATGGCGAGGTTCCATTCGTTGGTGGCTCTTTCGGCTTTTCACGTCCCTCGCATACTTTTGGCCCAACTATCTCGGACGAAAGTCCCCTGTTTCGGCCGAATCTGCCGTTTCACGTCCTCCACGTAATTTTAGCCCAGATGTCCTAGACCATTTGGGAAAAATATCTCTGAACCGCCCGAAATGGACCTATCTGTGCAGCCGAATCATTTGGTCTGCGTCGCGCAACGGTATTTTTGTCCTGGATGTCCCAAACCGCGCGAAAACAAAACTTAGGACGATTTTTTCCCACTTTCGGTCTGTTTCGGCTTTTCGCGTCCCAACGTGTCCCGATGGACCACCTATCCTGCAGACAAAAATGGTCTAGGACTTAGCCGATTTTATTTTTTTTTTTCAGCCCCAAGCTTGGTACGACGAACCTCGGTACGACCCGAACTGGTACAACCCGAAGCCCTTCAGACCCGAAATGCTTCAAAAGCAGTCCTGCAACCTTATTTTTTTGCATTTTTTTTCCATTTTCTCTAACTCGTTGGGATTTATTCTTGGATGAGAGAGTTAGAGAGAAGCCTAGGGGGCCCCAAAAACATGATTTTGGGCCTTGAATCAATCTACTTACTCGGGACTGAATAATTTGATGCATGTTATCAAAATTACCTTGAGGGGTGAATTTTGGATAATACCTTTTTCGACTAGAAAATTCAGTCCCAAACCATAACTCTCCAACCATTTTCACAAAAAATTCGTGCCATTTATAGAATTTTACAACAAATTTTCCCCCCCAAAAATCCAGACATTGAGTGCACCAGAACTTGCCATGATCAGATGGTGATTTCTAGGATCATATCTACAAAAATCTAGGTGCTTGAGGGGAAATATCTCATCAAATATCTCCCGCATTCAACTCCTTCCTATGGTAGATCACTCTTTTTTCAATTCGCAAGCCACTTCCACCCCTAATTTGTCAAATCTAGCTCCTTGCGTGCTCGGGAGAAGAAAAATGGAAAATATGATCAAGCTCGATAGTAAGACCATTTTAATGGTGAAAGACATCTTCCAGATATCCCCACCAAACTCAGATATCAACATTAACTCCCATCTCTTCCTTGTGTGTAGGAGTTACCAAGAAATCATGAAGAGTTGCACTTCTAGGCATGTTTCAGTAAAATAGGGGGAAAATCAGATTCAGACTCTCATTTTTTGTTGATCTCTACTTTCAATTTGGGTTGTCCATGTGGAAGATTAAAATCTTAAAAATATACCACGGGGTTCCCTCTAACTTTTTACAACTTTTGGAAAAATGGAAAAAAATCACATTTTGTTCCGCGCCTCCGCCCTTGGGAGATGATTCTGACACATGTCCTGAGGTGGGTCCCAAGGGAACCATAGATAAATTCTTCCATTTGACCCTCTTTTTGTAAAAAGGAAATTTTTCCAAGTTTTCCCTGCAGGTCTGCCCTTCCGCTTCAAGTTTCCAATGTGGGTCCTAGCGGAACCACCCTCCCTTTTATACTTTTAACTCATTTTCCCACAAAGGGAAATTTTTGATAATTTCCTCCAAAAGCCCGCACCTCCGTTGTTGACTAGAGAAGGATTTGATATTTCTTCAATTGGGCTTACGAGCCATTTTTTATGTTTTTATCCTTTGAATATCAGGGGAAAAAAATGCAAGTTACCCCCGATGGTCCGCCTCCCCACCCCTTTTGACTTATCAAACTGCCAGTTGTCATAATGGCGCATGTTGAGATAGTCCCCAAAATTTGAAACCTTAAATGAGCATGGGCTCACCACGTGTCCTAACCCAAATTTTTTTTTTTGAAGGCTCTAAGCTCAGTGGAAGATGCTAAGTGTCATGCTCCGGGGCAGTCTCCTTTGGTGGTTGAAAATTCCAAGCAAAATACAAAGTGAACGGAGGCCTCCAAGTGTCCTTCTAGCGCTTCTTTAAAAGAATCTGAGCGAGCATGGTCTCACCATCTGTTTCTGTTCTCTGCCAAACTATTTTAGCTGCATAAAATTTATCTAAGTTGAGGAAAAGAAGAGGAAACCTCCACGTGTCCTCTTGGCACTACTCCAATGCCAAACCAAAAAGTAGATCTTCAAACAAGTGTCGTTCCTCCACGTGGACACATTTATAGTTGAGGTGGTTCATATAAATTTTGAAGTACCCAACTAAGCCACGTCTAACAAGAAGGTGCCATGTCCCCTCTTGATGCAAGGATTAAAATTTGACCAGCAGAAACACCCGTCAAACCGTAAAATGAAAATAAAAATTTCTCCCAGGATAAAGAATTTATAAATGTTACAAGGCACAAATACATCCATCAGAGGCACATCCATTCATTTTTATTCAAGTATTTAGGGTAGAAATGAAAAATAAAATAAATCCCGACTGTGGAGAAAGGAAAATATGGGAGAACCCAAGTTTTTAGATGAACAGAGAACAAGAGACCCAAATTATAGACCTTTTCCAAAGGAACGAGGAAACGAAGAGCAAACCATGGACCCATAAGTGATCTACAATGCAAGAATAGATTAAAAATAGAAACAAAGATTAACCAACACAACACGGGGAAAAGAAAGTTCTAGAGGCCTTAAATCAATAGATTTTCAAAGGAAAACTGGGTCGAGACTATTTTGACCACCAACAAGATTGAATTTCTAAGACCCTCAATACCACTTTGTTGATTTATTTTGGACTTAGTCAAATCCATGGAGAGGCTTGTCTGTAATGAGAAAGAAATTTTTTTTCATGCTCGTCCTCAATGCCGTGTGTGTGATGAGATCGATTTGTCAAAGGACTTAAAAGAAACCACCGATATGAAGATTGGGGAAGCTCTCTTCTCTCAAAGGGTGTTTTATATCAACTTACCTAATACTTTTTTCCATTTTCACTTTTCTGAGCACATGATTCATGAACATATTCTTATGCATGACTCAAGTCTTGCACCCACTAATAAACCTCTTACAAACTCCAAAGCCACTCTAGATTGTAATGGTTGGATCATCATCACTAGAAAAAAGTGTGCTTTGTGGGGACCTTAAAAAGCCTTAGCTCCTAGTTATCATCCAATTTATAATAATGGTGCTACTGTGTCCATGAACCCTATCAAATAAAATGAGCCTGTGAAATTTGATCCTCTGCCTTTCCGCACATCATTTGCTGAGTTTGGTGTTTCCCCTATTAAGCTTTCCTGACTTCTTCCCAATGTTCCCTTGGTCGTACCTAGGAATCATTTTTTTGATGAATCATCTCAATCACACAAGAATTTTCTTACCCACCGTCCCTCTAAGAGAAAGGTGAATATGTGTAGCTAGATAAACGTTGTCCTTAGAATTTATGATATCTTGCCATAGTTCTTACCCATATATATTCTTCTCATAACAAGTTTTCTTCCCTTTCCGATATGGTTGATTAGCGGAATATTTACTTAGAATCATCTCAATGATTGTGTAATCTTGGAATATACATGGACTTACTAAACCAACCTGACGATATCTAGTTATGGACAATTGTACTCATTTTTACACATGAAAATTTTGTGTCTATAAGAAGAAAAGATAGTTGGTTTTTTGTTCCACTTTGTAGCTCATGTTATCTATCCCCATGCCCTTTTTCATGCCTCTAATCATGGCCATGGTGGATTGATGACCTTTATTGCTCTTAATATTTCTCAGCATGTGATTTCTTAGGGCTCGAACCCCACGCATCTAGTGGTGTGGTCTTTTTTTATTTGGACTAGTGTGTTTTTAGGTTAGCCAACATCTACACTTCTAATGCTATAGGTGAGTGGGTTTTTTTTTACGTTGGCTTGCCGACTCCTTGGTTGAGACTCTTTGGATCATTTGTGGAAACTTTAACATGGTTGGAATCCTTGAGGATAAGATTGGGTGTCTTAATATGTGTTGTTGTATGAGAGAGTGGGAGGATTGGATTTATTTCAAGAACAAGCTTGGACTTTTTGATCCCAATCTTCGCTTTCAAAACAAATCCTATTCTTCCTGGTTCACTTGCTCTAATTTTAGATAAGGAAAAGATAAAAATTTTCAGCATCTGGATCGCTTCTTCATGACCAGTCATGAATTTTTCTATCTTACCCCTATTGTAGGTCATCACTTTGCTATCGCTAAATATTATTTTTTATATGACCATTCTACCTTTGTTTTAAATATTATGTGTTTTGAACCTAAAAAATCACCAAGCTACTTCTTAATTTTATCTTAACACTACTAACCTCAATAATTCTCAGGTTATGTAACACATACAACAAGTATGGAATATGGTTGATCGGACTTTTGATGGCTCTTCTTGGATCACTTCATGGAATGATGATATCAAGCACACCACCACCTATTTCCCTATATATGGGAAGAAGGTCTCTATATTTAAGCAACATTCCCATGAGTCTTCATCTCATCATTTCTCCATAATCTCATAAGTTATCGATGCCTCAAATTTAATTTTTTTTTACAATCCCATGATGCTTATTGGTGACACACTCTTAAATTCCATGAAGCTTATGAGGCCTGTGGGGCATAGCTTCCTTCTCTTCTTCATTGGCTTAAAATTGGGGACCTAGATTCCAATGAATTCTTTATTATGTTGTTCTTCAAAGAGTCTTTTGACAATATCAAGGCAATTTTTTAGTAAAATACTAATATTACCACCTTTCATGAGATTCTCTACACTTTTATACATCATTATCATGGGGTTTTTGTTGCTCAACCTGCCACTCCATCTCAGGAGGAAAATCTTCAAAAATTTATCCAAGTGGTTCCCTATAAATTTTCCCGAACGCAGTGGGTAGTTTATGATATTCCTTTATCTTTTTTGATCCTAAAGAGTATTCCTTTCAAATGTCTTCGGATAAATCTGCAAAGATTGGTTGATTTCCTTTTGAATTTTATCAAGCTTTATGGGACACTGTTGGTCCTGATCTCCACAATTTCTACTTTAAAGCTCTAGAGACTCATTCTTTGGGTGACTTGGTCAATTAAGGAAATATAAAATTCATTCCCAAAGCAGGAGATCCAGAATTTTTTTCTATTTGTAGACCCATTAATTTTCTAAACATGTCCTACAAGATATTTGTAAAGGCTCTAGCTAACAAGAATTTTAATCTTCTTCCTTTTATAATTAGAAGTGAAAAAATCAGATTCATCAAACACAAGTATATTCTTGATAATATAATAGCCTTCTAGGAAAGTATGGAATGGGATCCTCTTTCCTCTCAACTTGATTTATTTATCAAGATTGATTTTTCTAAAGCATATAATAGAATTAAATGGTCTTTCATCTAAGATATGATCCAAGATTTAGAGTGTTATCCTTGCTTTGTTAGGTTTGTGTAAATTCTCTTTGAAAATTTTGGTGCCTATATTATTATCAATGGTGCCCAGTCTTCCATGTTTGGTTTTTTTAAATCTTTTAGGTAAGGTTCACCCATATCCCCTTCTTTTTATGTGTTGGATGTTGAAGGATTTAATTATCTTCTCATTCATAATTATTCTAAAGGATTAGTGAAAGGTATTTATTTACCTTCTTCTACTCAAAAAATTAGTAATGGTAATTTTGATGATGATTATTTTTTCACACTCTTGGTGGATGAGAGAGTTTTTCATTATGCTCTTGATTTTTTGGAAAAAAAATTCTTAGATCGTGTTTTGTTATTCAATGGGAGAAAACTTAGTGCTATCAAAAATCTCATTCTCCCACTCCTATTTGGCTTGTTGGTATGAATGGAGTTAGATCTAACCTAAGGTTCAATTTAAATTTATTTGTATCCCTTTCACTTTTTAGGCTACTTCAAATCAACTTTAGTCTTATGTGTTGAATGCAAAATTTATTTTTAGACTGCCAAACCACTTTCTTTAGAGGGAAATTTTAACTATGTTTTAAGTTTTTTACTGCCACACATGTGTATTACTCCTCCTGTTAGGATCCTTCCAATATTTTTTATGCAAAATTGTAGAAGCTTCTTTGTGACTTCATTTTGGCAAGCATTGAAGAGTGTAAACAGTTCCAAATTGTTTCTTGGGAAGTGTTTTGTATGTCTAAAGAAGCTGGTGATTTGGGGTTGATTGATGTCAAACACTAGGGGCAGGATCTATGTTCTAAATGGATCTTGTGTAACCTGAAAGGGAATGAAGTATGGAAACTTATCCTTCAACATGGTATTTTCTAGGGTGTTCTTCTAAGAAGGCTTACTACGAAGGGTCTTAAATTTCAATCTCTCCTTCTCTTCCCTACTCTAGTTAATATTAAGGGAAAAAAAATTTTGCAGAGTATTTTAGAAGCTTGGGAATTTCTCAAACCCCACCTTCTTTGGGTTTGAAATGGCTTAAGATCTTACATCTCTCTGAATTATTTCTCTCTCTATTAGTCCCCTATATTTTCAGGATTAGCCCCTAGGTTTGGTTCCTTGGGATACAACTCTCATATTTTTCAAAAAGGGGATTAATTTTTTTGGGGATTTGTTTTGCAACAAATCTCATTCTTGTCTTTATTTGGAGACAATGTCTTTAAAATTACACCTTCCTACAGATGCTACTACTATCCAATTTTTAATTAACTATATTCCTCAATATTATTTACACAAAATAGGAATTACCTTTATACTTCCTTGGTGGCGAGACTGGAATCAGCCCACTGCTACTTCTTTTCGTAGATACAAACCTTCCCTTAGTTACTCTTGTTATCCCCAATTCACCCCTCAAGGTGAATTGGATAACTTACATGATTCTTTAGGCTCAAGTAGGTTAAAATGTTCCAGGCCCAAAATCAGGTCTTGGGGGTCCCTTTGGTTTCTCTCTAACTTTCCCATCTAGGAGAAAAATCTAAAAAATTGCAAAAAATGCAAAAAATCATCCTGTGCTAGTGTATTACGGGTAAGCAAGGTTTTTGGAGCCTTGGCCACACGGGTAGGCAGAGGACATGCTGTAATGTCCCCTTTTTTCCCAATCGAAGACCTTTGGCCCATTTTGTCAACCTGACGGCCAAAGGAAAAATATAAGGGTGACTTAAGTTATAATAAATTATTATAAAGTTCTATAAAAAAATAAAATAAAATTATTAAAGCACTTATATTAATTTATTTAGCTTAATAAAAATAAATTGTAATCCCTATGGAAAATACAATTTGGCTTAAGGGGCAAAAGTCATTGTAAAGGGATTTATTATATTTTAATCCTCCTAGAAAGGATAATGACAACTTGGGCCAAAGGGGAGTCATGAAGCCTAGGGAAGATAAAAACATATTTAATTTATGTGTTTTCCCTAGAGAAATGCGAGTTGCACTAGGAGGGAAATATTGTTGGGAAAAAAATTTAATATAGGAAAAAATTAAATGTTTGCATAGGAAAAATCATGTGAGCTCATTTGCTGAATTGGAGCTCATTGGCTGATTTGGAGGTTGGTTGTTGGCTCTTTTCCTTTAAAAGGGAAGTCGACTTGCCTGTTCTGTATTCCAGATTTTTATATGATATTTCTCTTGCATTTGAGCTTTGAGCTTTTGCAAATTATATTCTAAGGATAGAAAAATTTAGTTTATACCTCTTGTGGACGAATACCCCAAGAGTTCTCTTGTGGACGAAAACCCCAAGGGATTGAGAGGGTTTTTCACTTAGAAATTCCCATTGATGGTAATCAGATTTTCAGTGTTATTTTCAGTCATTTCCAGCAGTGTAATTTGAAGGCATTTGAGGAATAAAATTACAACAGTTCATCTTCTATTGGATCAACCCAGTTCGGGAAAATTTGGCTTTGTATTTTGGAGGTATTTAGATCTAATTTTAATTGTTAAACCATCTTACATATTTTTGGGAAATAAGCCAATTAGTTTCATAATTTCTCAAAGCGTTTTTTGCCAGTTTTATAATCAGATTTCAGATGTGATTTTTGAGTTGATTTGGCATCTGCAAATTCTGATTTTTATATGAATGAGTTCCTAAAAATATAGACAATCATCCGAGATAGAGAAAATAATTTTTGGGGCTCATTTGATGCCCTAAATGTGTGGGCTGAAATAGTAGGAAGGTCATATCTGCATGTTTGGTAGTTGCTGTTATAATTTGGTTTACATCATCTTGTTCCTTGTTTTTTTCCAAGTTCTGGCATATGTCATTTGCCTAGATTGGAGTTGTGTAGAGAAATTTATGCTATCTTGAAGATTGCAGAAGTTAGGGTTTCAAATATAAATTATATTCTAGCTGTTGTAAAATTTGATTTTTGCCATAAATTCTCCAGGGTTGTTCCAAGGGTTTCGGAATAAAAATAATTATTGTATGCTGATTTTGGGTGTGTTTGCATATAAAAATAATTATTTCCCATAGCTGCCAAAAGTATATTTATTATTTTTTGGGAAAATCTCATATTTGGGAAAAATATCTATTGGGGATATTTCACATGCGGTACCTGAAAAGACGAAAAGGCCACAGACAATGGGAATTGGTGAAATCAGACATTTTGTCATGTGCAGTCCGCAAGACGTCAGGACGTGAGTTTTCCCAATAGCCAAAACCGCTGCACCAAGAGTAAATCGATGAATTCAGGTCAAAGTGGCCTAGGCAACATAGGTAAACATGGGACATGTGGGACCCAAAAAATCCAAAAAGGCCATAGTCAAAGGGAGATGTGACAAAAGCAGAGGTCAATGACCCTCACGGCCCGATCAACGCAGGGACATTTGGGACATCAAAACCTGATTTTTCCATAGAAGGAGGCTTGCAGGTAGATCATAGGTTTCTATCTGTGACAACTAGGACACCAGGACCCGAAATGGTTGATATGCCTGCATGCAAAGGAAAACAATGCAAATCAGACCCTGAACTTCAAACGGCCATAACTTATGACCCCGGGCTCTGATTTTCATGAAATTGGACTTTCTGGAACAAGTACAACATATTCTACACCATAAAAACAAGATTTATTAATTTTAGTAAGGATATATATATTAAAAGAAGGAAACATCTTCGGTCCCTGTCAACCAGATGCTCTTTCTCGTCAAATGACATAAATGCTTGCCAGACCAAAAATAGTTGCCCACACTCAGAAGACCATAACTTTTGAATTTTTCAACGAAAACGTAAAAAAATGATACCATTGGAATCATGGTTCTGAGACTGATGCAAGAAAAATTAAAAATCTATATTTTCATTAAGAATCAATAGTGATTTTATAGAAAACATGCCCAGGTTAAGAACCATGTTTTATTTGGTAGTTGGGATGCATTCAATGGAGCATGGGCTGACATTTCTCACTGCTGCAAGTCATGGGATAGTATTGGGAGCCTTTTGCAAGAAAAAAACATCATTTCACTTTATTTACTACATCTTGCAAGTGGTTGAAGGATATATTTTTGGATTTTCAATTTCCCTCTCTCTCTCTCCTCTTAAAAATATATAAATTAGAGTGTTGGGCTCGTTGTAAAGAAGATAGTTTTTAAGTAGAAAAAATCTATCAAAATTGATTTGTGAAGCCAATGTGATAAACACCCCTGTATTGGACTCCTTGCATGGTGATTAAGGCCCTTATCTTTCAATAGATTGAACTGTGTATACTTATGAAGCAATAGATGCAAGTATGTGGATGTATCCTGCCCTCTTGTGTTTGTTTTCACTCCTCTTTCCCTTTCAATCTCATTTTTTATATATTGTGTCTATGTTAAGCTATTTCGGGGATCCTTTATCATTGTTTGTGCATGAAATATTGTTGTGAATGTAGTTACTAGATTGTGGAGAAATTTTATCACGCCTTCTATCTTGCATTTTGATTCTACTTTTCACACATTAGGAGACTAATCTCACACTCTCCTTTTCTGGTGTATCATCGCTTTACTGTAGGCTTTGTTATAATGCACTCTCTCTCTCTCTCGTCCCTTGGAAAGATAGATTAGGATAGATATTTTTTCCTACATTAGAGTTAATTATGGCAGGTAGTTTAGGAGTAAGAACCAACTTTCTCTAGAGGTATATCTCAAGAAACAAGTCCCACAACTTGGAGATAGTACCCATGTTATCCAATCACACTTTGAGCTCAAGCACACACACTTGTGCAATCCATAGGGTGTAGTGATTCAGAGATAATAATTATTTTTTGGATCCTCATTCCGTTGACAATGATACACTTAACAAGTGTTCGTTATAATGCCCATTTTAGAAGAAAAGTTAATATTAAATTATTTAATCCCAACCATCGACCCTTAAGCATTAATTCATTTTTGGGTGATGATTTTTTGTTTTCTAACATCCTCAAATTAATGTTGATTTTTTTTACTAAGCCCTTACACCAACTCATGTCCTTTCATGCTCCTTATTTAATAAAATTAATGCTTTTACTGGAAAGTGGGTGCGTGGGTGGCGTTGATGGCCATCTTCTCTAAAATTTATTTTTCTTAAATGTTCTGCTCCTACTCCTTTGGTTAGTGACCTGCTCACGCTAATTTGATGTTGGTCACATACATTGTATTTTTAGTTATTAATTATCTTCCCTATCTTTTATTTGTTGTTCTGCTCATGCCTCATTGCATGTTTTCAATATTTCTTCATTATGGCCTTGTTTTGTCATGCCTTGGACTCATGACATGTTGGGTAGGAAATGCTTGAATATGGAAAATTCTTGTGGCACAACAGCTTTTGTGGAGGTATTACAGTTTGGTTTTGTTTTCCAATGCTTTGAAACTCTAGCCAAATGCTTGTGTGGCATGACTTGAGTCATATCCTTTCTGCCTACTCCTTGTGCTTGTTGGTTACAATCCTTCCTGGGCACCTGCAACTGCAACAATTAATAGAAGTATTTTCTCCTAATGATCAGGTGGATGTCCATTCTTGTTCCTAAGATCCTTCTTGTCTCTCACCATGTGTATTCTGATTGGGGTCATCTAAACAGGCCATTTTGGTCTTGTTGTTCCCTTTTTGTTCTTATCTTACTATCATGGTATCCCCTTGAGACCACATCTCCTTGAGGCATTTTTTCAAGAAGTTTACCTACCTTGTGTTTACTTACACCTTTTTCACATGTTATCTCTTAGATCTTACGACTACATCTAAATAGAAAATTTTTTCCTTTGTTCTTCATTGGATTTCCATACCCTGCTCCAATCGTTCCATTTTGACACAAGATGGGAGGATGTTTTCATGGCTATGGAGCTTGGCTTTACTCCCCCTGCCTCACAAGTATTTTATGTTCT
Organism: Taxus chinensis; assembly: GCA_019776745.2. Classification (NCBI taxonomy): domain Eukaryota; kingdom Viridiplantae; phylum Streptophyta; class Pinopsida; order Cupressales; family Taxaceae; genus Taxus; species Taxus chinensis. Next base: position 433,678,469 of record CM034155.1, read on the forward strand.
TGGACCTTTTTCAATAAATTCATTGGTCTTTTTACTATTGTCATGGTAGTCCTTGAGCCCAAAGCCCCTTCTGTCGAATGTCACTTGAAAAATGGAGCTCCTTGCCTATGTTAAGTGTGGATGGTAATGGAGTTAGGGTTCACTTTAAGAATAATCTGGAGAAAAGAAGGTGGAAAATCCCCAGTGAATATTCCTTTGGCTGCATTCATAATAAAGGTGAGCTTTCGTAGGTTTAAGGAGGAAATATTCACATGCCAGGTTCAAGAGACTCAAAAGCACATGTGAAATCCACGCAATAGCAAGATTTTGGTGACTAATGTCAACAACACCTTTCTGTCACGTGAAAACAAGGTGTTATTGATGTGTGACAACAACACCTTGATGTCGCACAACAACAAGGTGTTGTTGTCACCCATCAATAACTTCTTGTTTTCGCACGACAGTAAGGTGTCATTGACGGGTGTCAAAAACATCTTTTTGTCACATGAAAATAAGGTGTCATTGAAGGGTGTCAACAAAACCTTGCCATCACATGACAACAAGGTGTTGTTGTCACTCGTTAACTGCCAAGAAACCCTAATTTTGACTATAAATACAAACCCGGCCCCTCATTTTCATGCGCCATTCCCAGATACTAAAATATTTTCCTTCTTCGATCACTTTTTGTTGTAGGTATCGTATGTACATCAAGTTCAATCACAATTAAAGTCATGGCTTCTGGTGCCCAAGATGAACCCCAAGATCCAGCATCCATAGCCTCCAAGGGAAAGATTCAATACAAAAGAGCCATGTGCCCCCACATACATGGAGTTATAGAAATAAATGAAGAATAAAATAATTCCATAGTAGCATCTCAATTCCAAGGGCTTCTTATCATGCCACATTTTGAGGTTGACCACTTGATTCTTCACTACCTACTTTCATCCTACAATAGAAAAAACAATATGTTTATTGTTACATTGGAAGATCTACTTACATTCTCCTTTGGTGTTGAACCTATTGACATCCATCGATTGACAGACCTCTTATTTAAAAATGTGTTGATAGTAAAAACTAAAGAAACCCTCACAGACAATGGAAATATTTTCCTCGAATCTAGTTATGGTTTCAGTGTTGATTGTAAGTATAATTTACTCTCATTTGAATTTTTTTTATATAAATTCAAATTTATTATGATTCCGATGAATTTTTCAGCTCATTTCAGTAAATCAAGATGTGGAGTGGATACGCAAGAATGTTACACACCACTTTATTTCTGCCTTGATTTCTCTGTTTCAAGCCTAAATTATTATGCAAGGTTGACAAACTGACATTCCAAATTGGGTTGTTGTATACATTCTTGCAAGAATCCTAAATCAAAAATTTTATTGGTGCACATTTCTATCAAACAAGATAAAGGAAGACATTAACAATGCAATTTTTTTAGAAAAACTAGTTATTCATTCAACAAACTATCTGCTAGGTCTTTATTATGAGGCTTACTATAGTTTAAAAAATCATCCAACTCCAACTTGGAAAAATGAGAAAATGAAGAATTTTTCAATTCCACTTGTGGAACAACAGGTAAAATTTTAATCATTCATATTCCATATTTAGTATTTACCAAGTGTAGTCATTTTTAAGTTTTTCGGATTGAATCTTTTCTATATGTAGAAAAGATTTCTAGAGTCACTTCCACGAAAAAAAGCTATATCGAGAGGAAGAGGCCAACACCATTCTAATGGCTTGAGAGAATCACAATCTGAAATTTAAGTTCACTCATCAGCTGATGGCTAAGTATTTTCATTAACAAAGTGATAATGACGTAATACCCTTAACATTCAAAGTAGGGTTGACTATATTTTTATTCTACCATTTAATGATTTACCATCTTGAATTGACATGTAGTTGCTGCAATTTTAGGGACTTTTGAATACACATGTGCTTTAAAGACGACATTGCCAACTCCCTCATTACAATCTCATGCAATTGTCGAATCTCAACAAAAATTACCACCATTAGCTCCAACCGAATCCATTCAAAATTTGTGGCAAAATCAATTCATACCGCAATAAAATACCATTCAACAAGGCATGAATTCATTTATTTTTTGAGTTTTTTAATAATTTTACATATTTTTTAGTAATTTCTAATGATTTGGTTCTTGATGTTCAAAGTTAATAGCAATCCTTTGTCTTCTACTAAAAATCTGCAAACCCCACCTACTCAATTAACCATGCAACTATGATTCAAAATACCGAAAAGAGGTTCATGACAAAAGACCATAATAAATGCATGTCATTGATTTCAACCCCTAGCAGGACACTAAACATTCCCTCCTCATTGACTATTCTAACCCTCTCTCTCGCTGGTTGTCCCACTGCAACAAGGCTATCGATTCTGATTCAAATAAATTTAGATGAAGATTATTTGGGCATTGGTATCAGTGACCCAATTGGTTTTTTCAACACACATGATATGATTCATGGCCAACAGGTATATTTCCATCTCAATGTAATTTTAAATTTAATTAAATTTTCAAGATTTCAATTTCAATTTGAAGATGAATTTCTATTATGGCTTTTAGGATCATCGCTCTTAAAAGGAAAAATATGCAACATATGTTTCTCAAACTAAAAACCACCATACTTCTTCTTCAAAATCATCCTCTTCTGATACAGATAGTGATGACTTGCCAACATTTCCTTTGGAGAACTTGATTGGCTATGATTTTCAATCCCATATGAATGAATTTATTACGCCTTAAATCAGTGAGCTCATTCAATGGGAGAGAAGGGAAAAAGTATTAATATCTGAGATATGAAGTTATGACAACCATTGGCAAAGAGAGATCTTGTTTGTAACAGTAAAAAATTAACCCACGAAGATGGATGCATTATTCATCAGAGCTAAAAGTGACTGTCACATATAATGACAATATTTTAGATAAAGTATTAAATAGATTTGAAAATATTAGTGTTGAGGCCTAGGCCTATTTCAATAAATGGTCTAAGGACAAGGAGATGGTGGCGATTGCATACGTTGAAAGAGATATCACTATCATAAGTATAATCACTTTGAATTTTTTTTATTATTTTTAATTAAAATTAGTTTTTTAATATGTTTAATTGACTTCACTCTTTTTGTTGCAGCTAAAATATGAAATTTAAAGAGTCAAGCTAAGGTGTTCTAAGTTCACTTGTAAACGGACAAGAACAGTTTATCTGCAACAATTAAGATGAAAGAAAATATTGTTTTGGTTAATAAACAAAATAATATAGTTATGTGGATAATTAATGAGAATGGATATGACCATAAGATTTTATTCAAAGAAAAGGTAGCATTATATCCTTCTTTGACATCCCATGGATAAACTATAAAGGAAGAAGAAGCAATTGTCAAGAACCTAGAAATGACTGCTGAGGATCTGATTAGTTTAGGGATAATTGAGGGAAGGAATACAGTAGGGTCTGGTGAAAATGTTAAGGGTTGAGCCTTGAGGATTAGGGAAGCTCAAAATTGAAACTTTAAATATTTTATATACAAAATAATGAAAGTTGATACTTGGATATTTGTTTAATTTGAAGTTTGGATTTAAACTTTATGCAATATTATCTCTCCTTGCAATGATTGTCATAGTTACTTTTATCATTAGATGTGGATACTGAAATTATAGTAGATGTGGTTATAGTTATTATCCATTTATTCATTTGAATGTGGATAATGAAATTCGAATAGATATGGATGATGTTGAATTGTATGCTCTTATATTTTTATATATAACTTCTTTATTGTAGATGGTGTTTATGTTTGATGCATAATCATGATTCATGGATTTAAACTTTATGCAATAGTATCTCTGCTTGCAATGATGGTCATAGTTATATTTATCATTATATGTGGATGTATGGTTAATGAAATTAAAGTAGATGTGGTTATAATTATTAATAATTATCCATTAATTCATTTAGAATGTGGATAATGAAATTAGATTAGATATGGATGATGATGAAATGGATTTGACCAGATGAATTGTATGCACTTATATTTTTATATAGAACTTATATACGGATATTTCATTGATGTATGACACATAATCATGATACATGGATTTAAAATGTATGCAATATTATCTCTTCTTGCAATTAAGGTCATAGTTACATTTATCATTACATATGGGTGATGACATATACTATTTTTGACGACATTAGAATGGATCATCCATTTATTCATTTAGAAAGTGGTGTTATGTGGAAATAGGATATGGATGTCTTGAATCTTGATAATGAAATTACAATCGATATGGATGATGATGAATTGTATGTGACTAGATGATGATAATGGATAATTGTTTTAAGAAAATTAAGAATGTGGTGTGACACATACATCTTAATATAGTAAGGGCTTTTTCTCTATATTTTAAATTTCAAACTCTTTAATATGTATATCATTTCTTCACATTTAATTTGAATTAAAATGAAAAAACTCAAAGGAAAAAAAATGTGGTATGACATAGATATCTTAATAACGTAAAATATACTTCACATTTAAAACTATGGCTAAGATAGGTTTTAAGGTACCTCTTGTCTTCTTGACAAAGCTAGGGGACCTTCGATTCTTGGGAATTCATCATAAAAAATGGATAAGGATTACAATAAAAATAGGTGAGTTTCCTAATAATCTCAGTCTCAAGAAGCGAGAGCTTCCTTGGATGGATGTCAACTCACGTATTTCATAAAAATCAGTTAAATGAAGAGATTAAAATGTAGAATCTAGATCTAACCTGTTCGTATCGAAGGAGACATAAATATCAAGAATGAATTATAGAGTGGACAACAACTGTATCTAAGCTTTGAATACCTTACAAATTACAACATCAAATTGGTTTGAAAATTATAAATACTAATGAAATAAATCCAATTTTAGTAAATTATGGTATTTGAATAAATGTAAATATACATACCTGTAACATCTTCGATGATAACTACAGATCAAAAATAGCCTCCTTAGTCAATATTTGCATTTGGAAAATTACAATGGTATTTATGTAAAACTATAAAAAATTAAATTAAAATCTATTTATATGAAATTGAATAAATAAGAACAGTTAAAGTTTAATGTCAAGGTGATACCTATTTAAAGCTGAAATATTAAATTTTCAATAGCTTCTTTGTACTCAATATTTGCATCCACAAAGTTTGAAGATGCAAAAATTCCAGTGTCATCGTTGAGATTACTTGGAATTATAGTAGTATTATTTACATCTCTTCTTTTAGCTAGGGAATTTCGATACACAATAGCTTTATCAAAAGGAAAGATTTCTAAAGAATAGAGAGAAACATAACACCTTATGAAACTTTCGATATTTTTATCCAACATGTTTCTCACATTTTATTTCATATAAGATAAACCACTAAAAACTCTTTTATCCTCCACAAATCCTAAAATCATTATTTGGCACAACTTGTACCACCAAAAATATTCACTAATGTCTTCCTGTAACACACTACTTTGGTAGATTTGTTGCCAGAGCCTTGTAATAGCACCACTCTCTAAAGGTTCATCTAAGAGCTTATACTATAACCTCATTGTCATTGAAAAATTACTTAATTGATTATTTATTAAATTAGTATTCAGTATATATTTATTTCAATACCCTCGACCTCTGATGTATTTCTGAAATGGTCCAATACTGTACCCGTGTATTATTGAAAAATCTTACCTACAAAATCAGCACGTCCACATTTTGTATTCAATAAATTTGGATTCATCACACCCATGGCTTCAAAATTTTTGTCTTGGCTGAAACATTCTCTAATTTTTTATGCTAAGGATTCTACAATTTGTCTGAGTTTTATTCTTATTTTAATTACTAAAGAATCAAATTGATTTCATGTGACAGGAAATTCTTATTTTTCCGTTGATGTAATGTCTTTACTTTATTGCAGAATGTGCAGTGGTATCTCTTTCATGCTAACATGAATACAAAGGTGATCATGGATATTAAATATCAAAACATTATTGGGATGGTTAAGATCCAATAAAAATTTCAAGTTATCAAATACAGGTGTATCAAAACTATCTGAGGAATTTTACAAGGCATAAAGACTCATACATACCATTTTTATCATCCGTATAAAATCAACAATATATCTTAATCTGCCCTGTACATGTTTCATCAATGTATTGATCTCCTACAACATTGGAATAATGCCTACCAATGTAAGCAGTGTCTCCAAATCAGTTATATAGAATAAAAATCCCCCCACCCTATCAATTTGATTATGATATTTGTGCATGAAACCAACCAATGAAGGATACTCCTCACACACTCTACATGCAGGCTCATACAACGAAATCCACCTTGTCTCAACATCCTTCAGAAGTTTCTTGCCACCTGTAATACCTATGGAAATTTTTTGAAACTCAAGAAATCACTTTGGGCTGCTTGCCAGATAGGCATTCAGGTCTCTTATAATTTCTTCTACTTTTGCAACATTTTTCGTATTTGCTAACGATTTTATATGCTAAATTTATTCCATGAGCCATACAATGAATATCTAGCATATAAGGGGCGATTCATGTTTGCAATCAAACACACAACCTAGTTCTATGAACCTTCATGACTGATACCCCATCTGCTCCCACACATACCAACTTCATATAAATTTCATTCACAGGCATGCCAACAATTTCTTTCAAAAGAGAATAACTAGTTTATATAGGTTTTCTACGTTGTAATTTTCAACAATTTTCTGAACACCCAACAGGTGCGGATTCCTCATATGATTTTCTAAAGTGTAAACATGGATAGATACCAATGCAGTGTTATAAAAAATGGTCACTTCATCAATTGACAAAGAGATAAACTTTACATTTTTTACACAGTCTTTCAAATCTTCCTTCTCAATCATAACAAGGCATTTAGCCATATCCCATGCACTGTTGTCTAACTAGTGAAACTAGGGAACATTTTGCATTCCATTATATTGATACAAAGGTTTGAAATTGATGAAATCTGAAATTGGTCTTCCTTTCTTAAGGATGTGGAATAAAGTAGAAAACTATATGAGTTTAGCAGAAAAAAATTTATTGATTCGTCTTACCAATTTGCATTGTGATCGTTCGGCCATTTTATCTAAGAAGTCTGCGTTTTTTCTAATCAACCTCATATTATGCCACATATTTCACATGCATGCATTCTTTTTTAGTTTTCCATCTGTGTGTTTTTATTTTCTGGCCATCTTCCCCAGTTACAGTGAAATGTTATTTTCCATAGTATTTTTCAATTGTGTCCAACTTCAGTTGCATTTTTTGTTGTCTTCCCAATTTCCACATATATATTGTACATGTACATTCCAATAAAATTTATTTAGAATTAGATGCTTGTACGGATTCAATAAATGGAATTTTTACAGCCTAGTCAAACTTGTATGTCCTCCCAAATGTTCACATATTCCTATTTGTATTCATAGTTTTACTTTTACGTGTAGAGCTTTCAGGAATATCATGATCATTAGGTTTCCTTTTCCATGAACCACTAGTTGCATTTTAATTTTGTGTTGCATTTTGCATTACAGGATTATATTTAATCCCGGCCATGGTATCATTATAGGTATCATTTTCCTGATATTGAGTAGAATGCATGTCGAATTCAATAACACCTTCTACATAGTGTGTGATCTGATTGATTTCAGTGGGATCTCTATGGGTGCTAGCGGTTGTTGTATATGAACCAGCAGAGTTTCCAAAATACTTGAACAAATACTTTTGAGTTTTTTTATAACTTGTTGGGTGTTCTTAACACTAGCATCTTCCATAGTTCACTGTCATGCGTCAACAAATGAAACTTGTTGCATGTCAACAACATAGTTCCTTGTCGAGTGTAAGAAGGTTATTCATGTCGCCCGTCATCAAAAAATTCTTGTCACTCATTAAGAGAGACTTCCTATCACCTGTCAACAAATCCTTTTTGTCACCTGTAAACAAATCCTACTTGTCTCCCGTCAATATATCCTTCTCGTCACCCATCCACACAACCTTTCTATCCCCATCTATAGAGCCTTCTTATCGCCCATCCTAAAAGCCTTCTTGTCGCATGCCCACAAATCCTTTTTTTCACCCGTCAACAGTGCTTCCATTGAACACTTTTGTCTGAAACATTGTAATTTTGTGTAATGGAATCTGTTGCTTTGCAAGTTATGTAATTGATAATAGATATGCCCTCAGGTGGACTATGGAATGAGTTAGCAAGTAGTGTTCTACCCGGTGAATAATATAGGATTATATACGGGATATTATAAAGAGGTTGGCAAGCTGAACCCTAAAAATATTAAACTTTAATTTTTAGGCGAACATGTCAAGACCTGCGGTAGACAATTTTCCTTTTCATTTTTATCTAAAATGTAATATTAACCATATTATGAATATTCGCCACTAAAAAAACCCCTAAATGGAATTCAAGTGCCCAGCAAGTAGAAAACAGGACATTTAACATGAAGAGTGTTGTTTTTGGATTGTGAGGTGACCATACAGCTTGTTGAAGCT